>JARQOD010000416.1:80297-155860 GCA_033576555.1 Oophaga sylvatica | reverse complement strand
GATCGAGCTGCTGAGCGAGAGGTGACTGCTGGGACATTATACAGGACGGCACTGGAGGATTCTGGGTGATGAGCGAAGAGGTTGTGTGGCCCAGCTGCGCTTGGTACACATGTCACCTGGAAAGTGCACAGATAAGGTAATTGTGAAGCCTGATATTCATTCACATCACACACTTTCAACACTGCCACCAGAGGGCAACTTAGACTATTTAAGTTAGTGTGACGTAGCAGTAGTCGGTCAGTAGAGAGAGAGAGGAAGAGGTTCAGGGCAGTTCTAGTCTTGGAGGGAGAGGAGATAAGACTGAGATCTGACAGAGCTCCTGTAGCTCACCTTATACTGAAGTGGAGGCTAGTACGAGTGGGAAGGAATCACTCTAGCCTAGTCAGAGTTACATCTGAACCTGAAGCAGTTACCTCAGAACAAGCTCCTGTGTTCCCTATGAACGTGGAAAGTAACTGTCAGAGCGAGCATGAAATCAGTCGACAGAAGCTCCTGATAGCCACTCTGGACAGAGTCTTTGGAAGGAAAGAAGGAAGGGAACTACTGCAGTTAATACAACGAGGCAACTGAGGACAGGTCAGTGAGCACTGGAAGGAAAGCTGACATCTACTACCGCTGCTACCTGTGCTTATGTTAAGGGCAAGAGCAGGGCGACAGGCGAGTGGAGAAAGAAGGACAAGTGACCAAGGTGACAGATCATCTTCACTTGATTAACCGGACACCGGGGTCCGAAGCATTGCTAGTACTTCACGTCTAGTAATAAGATACACCGGAATCCTTGCTGGACTTCAAGTCACAGAAGGTAGCCCTAAGCGTTGATACGTAACTGGAGTCAGGGAGAACAGGGACTTTGAGCGGGACGCTGCAAAAGTAAGGACCTCGTTCTTGCCAGCATCTGAGCATCAGATACAGAAAAGACTTCCACCACAATGTCAGCCGGGCGTAGCTGCTTCAGTAAGAGTTAAACCTGACTTCACGCAGGTTAGGACTCACATACACTTCAAGGAGAAAGGAGGCCTTAAACCTGCTCAGCAATCCCCTGAATGTGCATTCTCCAACCTGACCAGCAGCCCGGGACATACCTGCCAACAACATCAGTAAAGGTATGGAAAGAGACTGAATTGTGTGTGACTGCATTATTATCTGCAACACCATAGACTTTGAGGGAACAGTCCCACCTGTGGGGGACTTATCATCCAGCTGCCCCATAACATCCCCTCAGACGATTCATATTGCAGCGCTGGTCAAATTGATCAGAAACCACAGGTGGCGTCACGAACTGTTACTAAAATCCCCTGTAAATATCCCCCATTGCATGACCGCCCAGGGCCACGGACCGAGTCCTGCTGCCAGTGACATTCCCCATAGATTTCTATGGGCTCGGTGCCGAGTACCCCATAGCCCTGGTACCACCATCGTGTGCGCGTCAAGGTGACTGCTGGGACATTATACAGGATGGCACTGGAGCATTCTGGGTGATGAGCGGAGAGGTGACTGCTGGGACATTATACAGGACAGCACTGGAGGATTCTGGGTGATGAGTGGAGAGATGACTGCTGGGACATTACACAGGACGGCACTGGAGGTTTCTGGGTGATGAGCGGAGAGGTGACTGCTGGGACATTATACAGGACGGCACTGGAGGATTCTGGGTGATGAGGAGAGAGGTGACTGCTGGGACATTATACAGGACGGCACTGGAGGATTCTGGGTGATGAGGGGAGAGGAGACTGCTGGGACATTATACAGGACGGCACTGGAGGATTCTGGGTGATGAGAGGAGAGGTGACTGCTGGGACATTATACAGGACGGCACTGGAGGATTCTGGGTGATGAGAGGAGAGGTGACTGCTGGGACATTACACAGGACGGCACTGGAGGATTCTGGGTGATGAGGGGAGAGGTGACTGCTGGGACATTATACAGGACGGCACTGGAGGATTCTGGGTGATGAGAGGAGAGGTGACTGCTGGGACATTATACAGGACGGCACTGGAGGATTCTGGGTGATGAGGGGAGAGGTGACTGCTGGGACATTATACAGGACGGCACTGGGGGATTCTGGGTGATGAGGGGAGAGGTGACTGCTGGGACTTTATACAGGACGGCACTAGAGGATTCTGGGTGATGAGGGAGAGGTGACTGCTGGGACATTATACAGGACAGCACTGGAGGATTCTGGGTGATGAGACTAGAGGTGACTGCTGGGACATTATACAGGACGGCACTGGAGGATTCTGGGTGATGAGAGGAGAGGTGACTGCTGGGACATTATACAGGACGGCACTGGAGGATTCTGGATGATGAGGGGAGAGGTGACTGCTGGGACATTACACAGGACGGCACTGGAGGATTCTGGGTGATGAGGGGAGAGGTGACTGCTGGGACATTATACAGGACGGCACTGGAGGATTCTGGGTGATGAGAGGAGAGGTGACTGCTGGGACTCCCTTAATTGTCCCAAAGTCGAGTGGGTGTTTGCTAAATACCTGTGCGTACTCCTGTACCACCCGTAGTACTCCCTGTTTCTGGTGGGCTGGAGTGGTGTCTGTCCCGACATGGAGCTGCTAACACCAATCCTCCACCTGGGTTGCTGGGTCGTTATCCTCCGCTGGTTGGCGGGAGGCTAAGGACTCTGTCGTGAGAATGGAATTATTATCTACTGTATGTAATTTAGCAACAGTGGCATAGCATGGTAAATTCACTTCATCTTCTCCCCAGTTGAGAAGACGTACTGGTACTCTCCCATTATGTACCTCCACTACCCCTCTAGCAGTCAAGAGTGTAGGTCTATGTTCTGAACAATGGGGCTCTACTACTGCTTGGTAGTTCTGTCCTCTCAGACCTATTGCTGCTCTACACCATATAAGCATTTCACTCATTGGGGTATCACAATGGGGTTCGGGTCTGTTACCCGTACATTACCAATCTCACCATCTGCCAGTTTCGCTTGCTGCTGGCACATCAGGCCCTGATCTCCCTCTGGATCACTCCCTTTTGCTTTGGCCTGGCAACTTCGGCGAGTTGTTGGAGCAAAAACACAACTTCTCCCAGACAGTTACTAATAATGTTTGTACCTAAAACACATTTAAGCCATTTTCCTCATTTACAGTTTTTACTACTAAGAGTCCCTGGTCCTTCAGCTCCACTCTGCCCACCTTTACATCCACGTTTTTGGCTCCGAGTATATCAACAGGGAGACCATTAGAGGCATACACAGCAAAGTCAGGGCTCGGGGGCTGGAGACTGTCCATGGACCAAAACCTATTATACAGGACATCAGGTATGATGGTCACCTGAGATCCAGTGTCCAGCAGGGCAGGGATTGCGATCCCGTCCAGGATGATGGACAGGTATGGTCTTCCTCCCACAAACCTGCAGTTCCAGTCTGAGGGGCCTGAAGAGTCTAATCCTGGGTGTTGGCCCTCGGACCCAGGATCTGCTCGTTTAAAGGACACTGTCGGGCTAGATGACCTTCTCTGTTGCAACGGTAGCAGATGATCTCTCGGCAAGGATGGTGCTGATCGGGGTCGCTCCTGGGGGTGGCGTTGTCCTCCTCCAGTGGGCGACGTCCTCCTTCTCATCCGGTTCATCCAAGGGACATCCTCTGGGCAGTCAGCTAGCAGGATCTTTCCTCCTTCCGCAGTTGCAGGGCACTCATTACAGTGGCCAGGTTTTTGGTCAGCTGGCGCACTTCTGAGCGCAGACAGTCCAACTCAGTAGGGGGCGCCACCTGCGTTTTGGCTTCCACCACCAGCGGGGAAAAGGTGGATGCTGCTGGCTTTAGAGTGGCTTCACCCGGGTGGCACTGGGTTACCATCTCGGGCTTTTCCAGGGGTCGCAGTCCTTTTATAGCCATATCCTTTAGGGCATCAAAGGTAGCGTCAGGATGATCCAAGGACCACCAGTGCACAGTTCTGCTTTCAGCTTGGGACCTCAGTACCCGTACAAATTGTTCCTTTAACATTTTATTTTCATTGATGACACTTATGGGGTTGACCTGTTTGAGAGCTCGCAGGGCCCCCTGTAGTTGGCAGGCGTAGTCCCTAATACTGTCATCTGGTCTCTGGGAGCATTGGTAAAACCTCATCCGGAGGTCTGTTTCAGTGCGGTCCTCAAAGATAGTCTGTAGCTTTAAGAATATCGCAAGCACTGATTCCTGGTCTGCAGCTGACCATGTCTCTACTTCCCTCTCTGCAGCACCAGTCAGTTGTCCCACTACCACTATAGCTCTTTGTTTCTCTGACATAGGGTACATGTCCATTATGCTGCATATTTTGCGCTTATACCCTGACAGGGTGTCTGGCTTACCGCTATACTGAGGGAGCCACTTCTCTCCAGGCAGATATGGCAGCGACAGCGGTACTATCGGAACCACAGGACCTGGTGAGAGGCCAGCATTTCCATCCTGCGCGGCAGCGCCGAGGGATAAGTCATTGGGACGGTCGGCCTGGACCGCGCTGTCAGCTTGCTGCTGTGACATGTCTGCACCCCCCTAGTTAAGCGTGGCCTACCTTCTCTGAAGGCTGCCGCTCTGCAGGGCAAAGCGATGTAGAAGGACCTGCGTCCCCGGCGCTCTGACGTCAGAGCGTTCACCGAAGCTCTCCACAGGACTTGCCGCCACGTCAGCATTGGGGGCGTGTCCGGGACTCAGCACGCTTTCTACAGGTACGCCTCCTTCTCTTCGCGCCGTAGCGCTGCAATTTGGCGGGTAATGGCGGCAATTGGCGGGAAATTCTCAAAAACAGCAATCAGAGTCTTTTTGCACAAAAACAGTCCATTCAGGCACACAGTACCCGGTGGCAACCGGACACCGGGGTCCGAAGCATTGCTAGTACTTCACGTCTAGTAATAAGATACACCGGAATCCTTGCTGGACTTCAAGTCACAGAAGGTAGCCCTAAGCGTTGATACGTAACTGGAGTCAGGGAGAACAGGGACTTTGAGCGGGACGCTGCAAAAGTAAGGACCTCGTTCTTGCCAGCATCTGAGCATCAGATACAGAAAAGACTTCCACCACAATGTCAGCCGGGCGTAGCTGCTTCAGTAAGAGTTAAACCTGACTTCACGCAGGTTAGGACTCACATACACTTCAAGGAGAAAGGAGACCTTAAACCTGCTCAGCAATCCCCTGAATGTGCATTCTCCAACCTGACCAGCAGCCCGGGACATACCTGCCAACAACATCAGTAAAGGTATGGAAAGAGACTGAATTGTGTGTGACTGCATTATTATCTGCAACACCATAGACTTTGAGGGAACAGTCCCACCTATGGGGGACTTAACATCCAGCTGCCCATAACATCCCCTCAGACGATTCATATTGCAGCGCTGGTCAAATTCATCAGAAACCACAGGTGGCGTCACGAACTGTTACTAAAATCCCCTGTAAATATCCCCCATTGCATGACCGCCCAGGGCCACGGACCGAGTCCTGCTGCCAGTGACATTCCCCATAGATTTCTATGGGCTCGGTGCCGAGTACCCCATAGCCCTGGTACCACCATCGTGTGCGTGTCAAGGTGACTGCTGGGACATTATACAGGATGGCACTGGAGGATTCTGGGTGATGAGCGGAGAGATGACTGCTGGGACATTACACAGGACGGCACTGGAGGTTTCTGGGTGATGAGCGGAGAGGTGACTGCTGGAACATTATACAGGACGGCACTGGAGGATTCTGGGTGATGAGGAGAGAGGTGACTGCTGGGACATTATACAGGACGGCACTGGAGGATTCTGGGTGATGAGGGGAGGAGACTGCTGGGACATTATACAGGACGGCACTGGAGGATTCTGGGTGATGAGAGGAGAGGTGACTGCTGGGACATTATACAGGACGGCACTGGAGGATTCTGGGTGATGAGAGGAGAGGTGACTGCTGGGACATTACACAGGACGGCACTGGAGGATTCTGGGTGATGAGGGGAGAGGTGACTGCTGGGACATTATACAGGACGGCACTGGAGGATTCTGGGTGATGAGGGGAGAGGTGACTGCTGGGACATTATACAGGACGGCACTGGAGGATTCTGGGTGATGAGAGGAGAGGTGACTGCTGGGACATTATACAGGACGGCACTGGAGGATTCTGGGTGATGAGGGGAGAGGTGACTGCTGGGACATTATACAGGACGGCACTGGAGGATTCTGGGTGATGAGAGGAGAGGTGACTGCTGGGTCATTATACAGGACTGCACTGGAGGATTCTGGGTGATGAGCGGAGAGGAGACTGCTGGGACATTATACAGGACGGCACTGGAGGATTCTGGGTGATGAGAGGAGAGGTGACTGCTGGGACATTATACAGGACGGCACTGGAGGATTCTGGGTGATGAGCGGAGAGGTGACTGCTGGGACATTATACAGGACGGCACTGGAGGATTCTGGGTGATGAGGGAGAGGTGACTGCTGGGACATTATACAGGACGGCACTGGAGGATTCTGGGTGATGAGCGGAGAGGTGACTGCTGGGACATTATACAGACGGCACTGGAGGATTCTGGGTGATGAGAGGAGAGGTGACTGCTGGGACATTATACAGGACGGCACTGGAGGATTCTGGGTGATGAGCGGAGAGGTGACTGCTGGGACATTATACAGGACGGCACTGGAGGATTCTGGGTGATGAGAGGAGAGGTGACTGCTGGGACATTATACAGGACGGCACTGGAGGATTCTGGTGATGAGCGGAGAGGTGACTGCTGGGACATTATACAGACGGCACTGGAGGATTCTGGTGATGAGGGAGAGGTGACTGCTGGGACATTATACAGGACGGCACTGGGGATTCTGGTGATGAGGGAGAGGTGACTGCTGGACTTTATACAGGACGGCACTGGAGGATTCTGGTGATGAGGGAGAGGTGACTGCTGGGACATTATACAGGACAGCACTGGAGGATTCTGGTGATGAGACTAGAGGTGACTGCTGGGACATTATACAGGACGGCACTGGAGGATTCTGGGTGATGAGAGGAGAGGTGACTGCTGGGACATTATACAGGACAGCACTGGAGGATTCTGGGTGATGAGAGGAGAGGTGACTGCTGGACATTATACAGGACATCACTGGAGGATTCTGGGTGATGAGGGAGAGGTGACTGCTGGGACATTATACAGGACGGCACTGGGGGATTCTGGGTGATGAGCGGAGAGGTGACTGCTGGGACATTATACAGGACAGCACTGGAGGATTCTGGGTGATGAGAGGAGAGGTGACTGCTGGACATTATACAGGACGGCACTGGGGATTCTGGTGATGAGGGGAGAGGTGACTGCTGGGACATTATACAGGACGCACTGGAGGATTCTGGGTGATGAGGGAGAGGTGACTGCTGGGACATTATACAGGACGGCACTGGGGATTCTGGGTGATGAGACTAGAGGTGACTGCTGGGACATTATACAGGACGCACTGGAGGATTCTGGGTGATGAGCGGAGAGGTGACTGCTGGGACATTATACAGGACGGCACTGGGGATTCTGGGTGATGAGCAGAGGTGACTGCTGGGACATTACACAGGACGGCACTGGAGGATTCTGGGTGATGAGAGGAGAGGTGACTGCTGGGACATTATACAGGACGCACTGGAGGATTCTGGGTGATGAGCGGAGAGGTGACTGCTGGGACATTACACAGGACGGCACTGGAGGATTCTGGGTGATGAGGGAGAGGTGACTGCTGGGACATTATACAGGACCGCACTGGAGGATTCTGGGTGATTAGCGGAGAGGTGACTGCTGGGACATTATACAGGACTGCACTGGAGGATTCTAGGTGATGAGAGGAGAGGTGACTGCTGGACATTATACAGGACGGCACTGGAGGATTCTGGGTGATGAGAGGAGAGGTGACTGCTGGGACATTATACAGGACGGCACTGGAGGATTCTGGTGATGAGAGGAGAGGTGACTGCTGGACATTTTACAGGACGGCACTGGAGGATTCTGGGTGATGAGAGGAGAGGTGACTGCTGGACATTTTACAGGACGGCACTGGAGGATTCTGGGTGATGAGGGGAGAGGTGACTGCTGGGACATTATACAGGACGGCACTGGAGGATTCTGGGTGATGAGCGGAGAGGTGACTGCTGGGACATTATACAGGACGGCACTGGAGGATTCTGGGTGATGAGAGGAGAGTGACTGCTGGGACATTATACAGGACAGCACTGGAGGATTCTGTGTGATGAGGGGAGAGGTGACTGCTGGACATTATACAGGACGGCACTGGAGGATTCTGGGTGATGAGGGAGAGGTGACTGCTGGGACATTATACAGGACAGCACTGGAGGATTCTGGGTGATGAGCGGAGAGGTGACTGCTGGGACATTATACAGGACGCACTGGAGGATTCTGGGTGATGAGGGAGAGGTGACTGCTGGGACATTATACAGGACGCACTGGAGGATTCTGGGTGATGAGCGGAGAGGTGACTGCTGGACATTATACAGGACGGCACTGGAGGATTCTGGTGATGAGAGAGAGGTGACTGCTGGGACATTATACAGGACGGCACTGGAGGATTCTGGGTGATGAGGGGAGAGGTGACTGCTGGGACATTATACAGGACGGCACTGGAGGATTCTGGGTGATGAGCGGAGAGGTGACTGCTGGGACATTATACAGGACGGCACTGGAGGATTCTGGGTGATGAGAGGAGAGGTGACTGCTGGGACATTATACAGGACGGCACTGGAGGATTCTGGGTGATGAGCGGAGAGTGACTGCTGGGACATTATACAGGACGGCACTGGAGGATTCTGGGTGATGAGAGGAGAGGTGACTGCTGGGACATTATACAGGACGGCACTGGAGGATTCTGGGTGATGAGCGGAGAGGTGACTGCTGGGACATTATACAGGACGGCACTGGAGGATTCTGGGTGATGAGCGGAGAGGTGACTGCTGGGACATTATACAGGACGGCACTGGAGGATTCTGGGTGATGAGGGGAGAGGTGACTGCTGGGACATTATACAGGACGGCACTGGAGGATTCTGGGTGATGAGGGGAGAGGTGACTGCTGGGACATTATACAGGACAGCACTGGAGGATTCTGGGTGATGAGCGGAGAGGTGACTGCTGGGACATTATACAGGACGGCACTGGAGGATTCTGGGTGATGAGGGGAGAGGTGACTGCTGGGACATTATACAGGACGGCACTGGAGGATTCTGGGTGATGAGGGGAGAGGAGACTGCTGGGACATTATACAGGACGGCACTGGAGGATTCTGGGTGATGAGCGGTGAGGTGACTGCTGGGACATTATACAGGACGGCACTGGAGGATTCTGGGTGATGAGGGGAGAGGAGACTGCTGGGACATTATACAGGACGGCACTGGAGGATTCTGGGTGATGAGCGGAGAGGTGACTGTTGGGACATTATACAGGACGGCACTGGAGGATTCTGGGTGATGAGGGGAGAGGTGACTGCTGGGACATTATACAGGACATCACTGGAGGATTCTGGGTGATGAGCGGAGAGGTGACTGCTGGGACATTATACAGGACGGCACTGGAGGATTCTGGGTGATGAGGGGAGAGGTGACTGCTGGGACATTATACAGGACATCACTGGAGGATTCTGGGTGATGAGCGGAGAGGTGACTGCTGGGACATTATACAGGACGGCACTGGAGGATTCTGGGTGATGAGCAGAGAGGTGACTGCTGGGACATTATACAGGACGGCACTGGAGGATTCTGTGTGATGAGAGGAGAGGTGACTGCTGGGACATTATACAGGACGGCACAGGAGGATTCTGGGTGATGAGGGGAGAGGTGACTGCTGGGACATTATACAGGACGGCACTGGAGGATTCTGGGTGATGAGGGGAGAGGAGACTGCTGGGACATTATACATGACCGCACTGGAGGATTCTGGGTGATGAGCGGAGAGGTGACTGCTGGGACATTATACAGGACGGCACTGGAGGATTCTGGGTGATGAGCAGAGAGGTGACTGCTGGGACATTATACAGGACGGCACTGGAGGATTCTGGGTGATGAGCGAGAGGTGACTGCTGGGACATTATACAGGACGGCACTGGAGGATTCTGGGTGATGAGGGGAGAGGTGACTGCTGGGACATTATACAGGACGGCACTGGAGGATTCTGGGTGATGAGGGAGAGGAGACTGCTGGGACATTATACAGGACGGCACTGGAGGATTCTGGGTGATGAGCGGTGAGGTGACTGCTGGGACATTATACAGGACGGCACTGGAGGATTCTGGGTGATGAGGGGAGAGGAGACTGCTGGGACATTATACAGGACGGCACTGGAGGATTCTGGGTGATGAGCGGTGAGGTGACTGCTGGGACATTATACAGGACGGCACTGGAGGATTCTGGGTGATGAGGGAGAGGTGACTGCTGGGACATTATACATTACGGCACTGGAGGATTCTGGGTGATGAGGGGAGAGGAGACTGCTGGGACATTATACAGGACGGCACTGGAGGATTCTGGGTGATGAGCGGTGAGGTGACTGCTGGGACATTATACAGGACGGCACTGGAGGATTCTGGGTGATGAGTGGAGAGGTGACTGCTGGGACATTATACAGGACGGCACTGGAGGATTCTGGGTGATGAGTGGAGAGGTGACTGCTGGGACATTATACAGGACGACACTGGAGGATTCTGGGTGATGAGGGGAGAGGTGACTGCTGGAACATTATACAGGACGGCACTGGAGGATTCTGGGTGATGAACGGAGAGGTGACTGCTGGGACATTATACAGGACGGCACTGGAGGATTCTGGGTGATGAGGGGAGAGGTGACTGCTGGGACATTATACAGGACCGCACTGGAGGATTCTGGGTGATGAGCGGAGAGGTGACTGCTGGGACATTATACAGGACGGCACTGGAGGATTCTGGGTGATGAGCGGAGAGGTGACTGCTGGGACATTATACAGGACGGCACTGGAGGATCTGGGTGATGAGTGAAGAGGAGACTGCTGGGACATTATACAGGACTGCACTGGAGAATTCTGGGTGATGAGCGGAGAGGTGACTGCTAGGACATTATACAGGACGGCACTGGAGGATTCTGGGTGATGAGCGGTGAGGTGACTGCTGGGACATTATACAGGACTGCACTGGAGAATTCTGGGTGATGAGCGGAGAGGTGACTGCTGGGACATTATACAGGTCGGCACTGGAGGATTCTGGGTGATGAGTGGAGAGGTGACTGCTGGGACATTATACAGGACTGCACTGGAGGATTCTGGGTGATGAGTGGAGAGGTGACTGCTGGGACATTATACAGGACGACACTGGATGATTCTGGGTGATGAGCGGAGAGGTGACTGCTGGGACATTATACAGGACGGCACTGGAGGATTCTGGGTGATGAGCGGAGAGGTGACTGCTGGGACATTATACAGGACGGCACTGGAGGATTCTGGGTGATGAGCGGAGAGGTGACTGCTGGGGCATTATACAGGACGGCTCTGGAGGATTCTGGGTGATGAGAGGAGAGGTGACTGCTGGGACATTATACAGGACGGCACTGGAGGATTCTGGGTGATGAGTGGAGATGTGACTGCTGGGACATTATACAGGACGGCACTGGAGGATTCTGGGTGATGAGGGGAGAGGTGACTGCTGGGACATTTACAGGACGGCACTGGAGGATTCTGGGTGATGAGCGGTGAGGTGACTGCTGGGACATTATACAGGACTGCACTGGAGAATTCTGGGTGATGAGCGGAGAGGTGACTGCTAGGACATTATACAGGACGGCACTGGAGGATTCTGGGTGATGAGCGGAGAGGTGACTGCTAGGACATTATACAGGACGGCACTGGAGGATTCTGGGTGATGAGCGGAGAGGTGACTGCTGGGACATTATACAGGACGGCACTGGAGGATTCTGGGTTATGAGTGGAGAGGTGACTGCTGGGACATTATACAGGACGGCACTGGAGGATTCTGGGTGATGAGAGGAGAGGTGACTGCTGGGACATTATACAGGACGGCACTGGAGGATCTGGTAACGAGGGGAGAGGTGACTGCTGGGACATTTACAGGACAGCACTGGAGGATTCTGGGTGATGAGCGGAGAGGTGACTGCTGGGACATTATACAGGAGACACTGGAGGATTCTGGGTGATGAGCGGAGAGGTGACTGCTGGGACATTATACAGGACGGCACTGGAGGATTCTGGGTGATGAGGGGAGAGGTGACTACTGGGACATTATAGAGGACTGCACTGGAGGATTCTGGGTGATGAGCGGAGAGGTGACTGCTGGACATTATACAGGACGGCACTGGAGGATTCTGGGTGATGAGAGGAAGGTGACTGCTGGACATTATACAGGATGGCATGGAGGATTCTGGGTGAAGAGCGGAGAGGTGACTGCTGGGACATTATACAGGACGGCACTGGAGGATTCTGGGTGATTAGCGGAGAGGTGACTGCTGGGACATTATACAGGACGGCACTGGAGGATTCTGGATGATGAGCGAAGAGGTGACTGCTGGGACATTATACAGGACGGCACTGGAGGATTCTGGGTGATGACTGGAGAGGTGACTGCTGGGACATTATACAGGACGGCACTGGAGATTCTGGGTAACGAGGGGAGAGGTGACTGCTGGACATTATACAGGACGGCACTGGAGGATTCTGGGTGATGAGCGGAAAAGGTGACTGCTGGGACATTATACAGGACAGCACTGGAGGATTCTGTGTGATGAGGGGAGAGGTGACTGCTGGGACATTATACAGGACAGCACTGGAGGATTCTGGGTGATGAGAGGAGAGGTGACTGCTGGGACATTATACAGGACGGCACTGGAGGATTCTGGGTGATGAGCGGAGAGGTGACTGCTGGGACATTAACAGGACGGCACTGGAGGATTCTGGGTGATGAGCGGAGAGGTGATGCTGGGACATTATACAGGACAGCACTGGAGGATTCTGGGTGATGAGAGGAGAGGTGACTGCTGGGACATTATACAGGACGGCACTGGAGGATTCTGGGTGATGAGCGGAGAGGTGACTGCTGGGACATTATACAGGACGGCACTGGAGGATTCTGGGTGATGAGCGGAGAGGTGTCTGCTGGGACATTATACAGGACGGCACTGGAGGATTCTGGGTGATGAGGGAGAGGGTGACTGCTGGGACATTATACAGGACAGCACTGTAGGATTCTGGGTGATGAGGGAGAGGTGACTGCTGGGACATTATACAGGACGGCACTGGAGGATTCTGGGTGATGAGCGGAGAGGGACTGCTGGGACATTATACAGGACGGCACTGGGGGATTCTGGGTGATGAGCGGAGAGGTGACTGCTGGGACATTATACAGGACGGCATGGAGGAGTCTGGGTGACGAGCGGGAGAGGTGACTGCTGGGACATTATACAGGAGAGCACTAGAGGATTCTGGGTGATGAGCGGAGAGGTGACTGCTGGGACATTATACAGGACGGCACTGGAGGATTCTGGGTGATGACCGGAGAGGTGACTGCTGGGACAATATACAGGACGGGGACTGGAGGATTCTGGGTGATGAGCAGAGAGGTGACTGCTGGGACATTATCAGGACGGCACTGGAGGATTCTGGGTGGGTGAGCAGAGAGGTGACTGCTGGGACATTATACAGGACGGCACTGGAGGATTCTGGGTGATGAGCAGAGAGGTGACTGCTGGGACAATATACAGGACGGGACTGGAGGATTCTGGGTGATGAGCCGAGAGGTGACTGCTGGGACATTATACAGGACGGCACTGGAGGATTCTGGGTGATGAGCGGAGAGGAGACTGCTGGGACATTATACAGGACGGCACTGGGGGATTCTGGGTGATGAGGGAGAGGTGACTGCTGGGACATTATACAGGACGGCACTGGAGGATTCTGGGTGACGAGCGGAGATGGTGACTGCTGGGACATTATACAGGAGAGCACTAGAGGATTCTGGGTGATGAGCGGAGAGGTGACTGCTGGGACATTATACAGGACGACACTGGAGGATTCTGGGTGATGAGCAGAGAGGTGACTGCTGGGACAATATACAGGACGGGACTGGAGGATTCTGGGTGATGAGCGGAGAGGTGACTGCTGGACATTTATACAGGACGGCACTGGAGGATGCTGGGTGATGATAGGAGAGGTGACTGCTGGGACATTATACAGGAGAGCACTGGAGAATTCTGGGTGATGAGCGGAGAGGTGACTGCTGGGACATTATACAGGACGGCACTGGGAGGATTCTGGGTGATGAGCGAGAGGTGACTGCTGGGACATTATACAGGACGTCACTGGAGGATTCTGGGTGATGAGCGGGAGAGGTGACTGCTGGGACATTTATACAGGACGGCACTGGAGGATTCTGGATGATGAGTGGAGAGGTTGACTGCTGGGACATTATACAGGACGGCATGGAGGATTCTGGATGATGAGGGGAGAGGTGACTGCTGGGACATTATACAGGACGGCATGGAGGATTCTGGGTAATGAGCGAGAGGTGACTGCTGGGACATTATACAGGACGGCACTGGAGGGATTCTGGGTGATGAGAGGTGACTGCTGGGACATTATACAGGACAGCATGGAGGATTTGGGTGATGAGCGGAGAGGTGACTGCTGGGACATTATACAGGACAGCACTGGAGGATTCTGGGTGATGAGGGGAGCGGTGACTGCTGGGACATTATACAGGACGGCATTGGAGGATTCTGGGTGATGAGGGGAAAAGGTGATGCTGGGACATTATACAGGAGCACTGGAGGATTCTGGGTGATGAGGGGAGAGGTGACTGCTAGGACATTATTTAAAGGGCGGCACTGGGGGATTCTGGGTGATGAGCGGAGAGGTGACTGCTGGGACATTATACAGGACGGCACTGGAGGATTCTGGGTGATGAGCGGAGAGGTGACTGCTGGGACATTATACAGGATAGCACTGGAGGATTCTGGGTGATGAGAGGAGAGGTGACTGCTGGGGACATTATACAGGACGGCACTGGAGGATTCTGGGTGATGACGCGAGAGGTGACTGACTGGGACATTATACAGGACCGCCCCTGGGGGATTCTGGGTGATGAGCGGAGAGGTGACTGCTGGGACATTATACAGGATAGCACTGGAGGATTCTGGGTGATGAGAGGAGAGGTGACTGCTGGGACATTATACAGGACGGCACTGGAGGATTCTGGGTGATGAGGGGAGAGGTGACTGCTAGGGACATTATACAGGACGGGCACTGGAGGATTCTGGGTGATGAGGGAGAGGTGACTGCTGGGACATTATACAGGACGGCACTGGAGGATTCTGGGTGATGAGCTGAGAGGTGACTGCTGGGACATTATACAGGACGGCACTGGAGGATTCTGGGTTATGAGCGGAGAGGTGACTGCTGGGACATTATACAGGACGACACTGGAGGATTCTGGGTGATGAGGGAGAGGTGACTGCTGGGACATTATACAGGACGGCACTGGAGGATTCTGGGTGATGAGGGAGAGGTGACTGCTGGACATTATACAGGACCGCACTGGAGGATTCTGGGTGATGAGCGGAGAGGTGACTGCTGGGACATTATACAGGACGGCACTGGAGGATTCTGGTGATGAGGCGGAGAGGTGACTGCTGGGACATTATACAGGAGGCACTGGAGGATTCTGGGTGATGAGGGAGAGGTGACTGCTGGGACATTATACAGGACGGCACTGGAGGATTCTGGGTGATGAGGGAGAGGTGACTGCTGGGACATTATACAGGACGCACGGAGGATTCTGGTGATGACGGAGAGGGACTGCTGGACATTATACAGGACGCACTGGAGGATTCTGGGTGATGAGGGAAGGTGACTGCTGGGACATTATACAGGACGGCATGGAGGATTGGGTGATGAGGGAGAGGTGACTGCTGGACATTATACGACGCACTGGAGATTCTGGTGATGAGGAGAGGTGACTGCTGGGACATTATACAGGACGCACTGGAGATTCTGGTGATGAGCGGAGAGGTGACTGCTGGACATTATACAGGACGGCACTGAGATCTGGTGATGAGGAGAGGTGACTGCTGGGACATATAACGAAGATTCTGGTGATGAGGGAGAGGTGATGCTGGAATAACAGGAGACTGGAGATTCTGGTGATGAGGGAAGGACTGCTGACATATCAGAGCACTGGGATCTGGTGATGGGAAGTGACTGCTGAATACAGACGGCCTGAGTCTGTGATGGAGAGTGACGCTGGACATTATCCACTGGAGATGTGATGAGGAGGGTACTGCTGGACATTATCAGACGGCACGAGATCTGTGATGGGAGAGACTGCGGACTATACGGCGCACGAGATCTGGTGAGGAAGTACGCGACATATACAGCGCACGAGGATCTGGGGATGAGGGAGAGTGACGCTGGACATATACAGGACGCCTGAGGATTCTGGTGATGAGGGAGAGGTGACTGCTGGTATTAACAGGACGGACTGAGGATTCTGGTGATGAGGGAGAGTGACTGCTGGACATTATACAGGACGGCACTGGAGGATCTGGTGATGAGGGAGAGGTGACTGCTGGACATTATACAGACGGCACTGGAGGATTCTGGTGATGAGGGAGAGGTGACTGCTGGGACATTATACAGACGGCACTGGAGGATTCTGGGTGATGACGAGAGGTGACTGCTGGACATAACAGACGGCACTGGAGGATTCTGGTGATGAAGGAGAGTGACTGCTGGACATTATACAGACGGCACTGGAGGATTCTGGTGATGAAGGAGAGGTGACTGCGGGACATTATACAGGACGGCACTGGAGGATTCTGGTGATGACGAGAGTGACTGCTGGACATTATACAGACGCACTGGAGGATTCTGGTGATGAGGAGAGTGACTGCTGGGGGGGGGGGGGGGGGGGGGGGGGGGGGGGGGGGGGGGGGCATTATACAGGACGGCACTGAGGATTCTGGGTGATGAGGGGAGAGGTGACTGCTGGGACATTATACAGGACGCACTGGAGTATTCTGGTGATGAGCGGAGAGGTGACTGCTGGGATAATATACAGGACGACACTGGAGGATTCTGGGTGATGAGGAGGAGGTGACTGCTGGGACATTATACAGGACGGCACTGGAGGATTCTGGGTGATGAGCGGAGAGGTGACTGCTGGACATTATACAGGACGGCACTGGAGGATTCTGGGTGATGAGCGGAGAGGTGACTGCTGGGACATTATACAGGACGGCACTGGAGGATTCTGGGTGATGAGCGGAGAGGTGACTGCTGGGACATTATACAGGACGGCACTGGAGGATTCTGGGTGATGAGAGGAGAGGGACTGCTGGGACATTATACAGGACAGCACTGGAGGATTCTGGGTGATGAGCGGAGAGGTGACTGCTGGGACATTATACAGGACGGCACTGGAGGATTCTGGGTGATGAGCAGAGAGGTGACTGCTGGGACATTATACAGGACGGCACTGGAGGATTCTGGGTGATGAGCGGAGAGGTGACTGCTGGGACATTATACAGGACGGCACTGGAGGATTCTGGGTGATGAGCGGAGAGGTGACTGCTGGGACATTATACAGGACGGCACTGGAGGATTCTGGGTGATGAGCGGAGAGGTGACTGCTGGGACATTATACAGGACGGCACTGGAGGATTCTGGGTGATGAGGGGAGAGGTGACTGTTGGGACATTATACAGGACGGCACTGGAGGATTCTGGGTGATGAGGGGAGAGGTGACTGCTGGTACATTATACAGGACGGCACTGGAGGATTCTGGGTGATGAGGGGAGAGGTGACTGCTGGGACATTATACAGGACGGCACTGGAGGATTCTGGGTGATGAGGGGAGAGGTGACTGCTGGGACATTATACAGGACGGCACTGTAGGATTCTGGGTGATGACAGGAGAGGTGACTGCTGGGACATTATACAGGACGGCGCTGGAGGATTCTGGGTGATGAGAGGAGAGGTGACTGCTGGGACATTATACAGGACGGCGCTGGAGGATTCTGGGTGATGAGGGGAGAGGTGACTGCTGGGACATTGTACAGGACGGCACTGGAGGATTCTGGGTGATGAGCGGAGAGGTGACTGCTGGGACATTATACAGGACGGCACTGGAGGATTCTGGGTGATGAGGGGAGAGGTGACTGCTGGTACATTATACAGGACGGCACTGGAGGATTCTGGGTGATGAGCGGAGAGGTGACTGCTGGGACATTATACAGGACGGCACTGGAGGATTCTGGGTGATGAGGGGAGAGGTGACTGCTGGGACATATACAGGACGGCACTGGAGGATTCTGGGTGATGAGCGGAGAGGTGACTGCTGGGACATTATACAGGACCGCACTGGAGGATTCTGGGTGATGAGCGGAGAGGTGACTGCTGGGACATTATACAGGACGGCACTGGAGGATTCTGGGTGGTGACGGTGTCGTTGTTGTCAGGTTCCTATAAGGTGTCAGGACGTCGCTGTCTATCTCTCCATGGAGGAGTGGGAGTATCTAGAAGGACACCAGGATCAGTACCAGGAGCTGATGATGGAGGAGCACCGGCCTCTTACACCAGTTATTTGGTTGATGACGTATAATGATGAATCTCCAGTTTTCGGCTTTCTCGCACCTGTTTTTGCCTTGTACATGTGACTCTTGTGCCGCTGTTCTGGCTCCCTCCCTGCGATGGTGTCTGGAGGACAATGAAGCCACACGTGGCGACAGCAGAACAATATTAGGAAGATTCATCGTTTCATTACATAGTCGCTGATCAGTAATGACGTTTATACTGTGTCGTTCGTCCTGAACTTGTTGGGGCCTCAGGACTGATGTTCTGGTGACTGATGGGGTCCTAGAGCCCGACGTGTCCTGTGTCTCCTGATCCGGCGTTCCACACTGGGCGGTGCAGTCACTCTGGTGACATCCCCCCAGTATCAGTACGGTACAATATAAGGGAGGGCCTTGCTTACAGTCTACATGTAATGGAGGAATAGAAGGAGTTTCTTATTTGGCCCATAATCAGATTGTTACACATCTCAGATGTACGTTTATTGTGCATTATTACTTACAGGGAACCTGTTTGGTTGGATGTCGCCAATAACTGGCACATATGGGGTTAATCGGTCGCTGTACTGCGAGTGCTGCACCCAGAAGCCGCTGGTTTCAGTCATGCAGGTGCGCCAACGCAGCCACAGTCACCGTACATCTCTGAGCTGTGGCAGAATGTAATCCTAACATCACGGGGTATGTACCTTCCAAGAGGTTCGTCTGGCATGTAGGTGCTCTCTTCATCAACAGAACAATAGCCAGCACCCTACAGGACACACAATTGTCTTCCTAGCTCGCAGGGTTTGACACCTTCACCCTTACAGCTCATGGTCTCCTTGATGTAGGTCTTTGGTGTTAGCCAAAATGTATAGATTCAGTTGTGAGTTCGGTGTTCTTATGATATATACGTTATCCATGTTGGCTTCCAACAAGTATCAATATGTCACATTGGGTACAGGTCTCCCCTGTAACAACTCTGGTGATGGCAGACCAGGAGTGAATCATGGAATCCTAGAATGTTAGAGTTTTAAGAGACCTCCAGGGTCATCAGGACCCCCCAGGTCATCATCTCCAACCCCTCTGTGTTATGTTTCGGTAGCTGGGGAGAAATAGCCAAAATAGCAATACACCAGATAGGCTGGAAACTACTGGGTTGCAGAACCCTAAACTAACTGCAACACTAGAAGTAGCCGTGGAGCGTACCTACGGTGATCCTAGACGCCTCGTCACAGCCGGAGAGATAGCTACACCTAAAAACAGAAAGATGAAAGCTAACTGCCCCGTAGCAGAACCCCCAAAAGAAATAGGAAGCCCCCAAACATGTAATGGCGGTTAGACAAGAAGAAAATATGAACACAGACAGAAAATAGAATGAACAAACGCTGGGGCCCAATTCTGTCTAGATAGAAAAGTATAGGAAGAATTCTGACTGCAACCCAAAAAACCCTGACAAAAATACCAACACTTCTGATTAACAAAAAAACCTGAGATCACACGATCTCTACCACCTAAATCTGATCTCTGGTGTAACACACAGCAATTGAGCAAATAAAAAGTGAACCAGGAACAGAGCAAAAGTGCAAACACAAACTGAGCACAATTGCAGTGCCAGGCCCCAAAAGGGGACCAGGCTGAAGTCCACTGCAAGGCAGCAGACCAGCAAAGAAATTCCAACAAGAGGAAAAAAAAACAAACAAGTCACTAATCTGAAAGAGAGCAGGAATGCAAGCTGAGCTCCAAGCAAGACCTGGAAGAACAATTGATTACCGGCAAGGCTGATGGTAGTTCAGGTCACTTATATCAGCCCAATCGGACCCAGCTGAAAGCCATTCAGCAATTGGTTCATTACCCTCAGCAACCACCGGAGGGAGCCCCAGCTCCGTAGTCGCCTCAAACGTGCTCACAACACCTCTGCTCAATGCAGGACTCACTAAACCATCCCAGACAGATGTCTGTCCAGCCTCTGTTTGAAGACTTCCATTGAAGGAGAACTCACCACCTCTTGTGGCAGCCTGTTCCACTCATTGATCGCCCTCACTGTCAAAAAATTTTTTCTAATATCTAATCTGTGTCTCTTCAGTATTCCAGCAGAGGGCAGCCAGAGCAGAGCGAGCGGAACGCAGAGAGCAGGCAAAACGGGACGCAGAGGGCAGCCAGAGCGGAGTATGCGGGACGCAGAGAGCAGCCAGAGCGGAGCGCGCGGGATGCAGGAAGCATCCAGAGCGGAGCGCGGGGGATGCAGAGGGCAGGCAGAGCGAGCAGGATGCAGAGGGCAGCCAGCGCGGAACATGCGGGACGCAGAAAGCAGCCAGAGGGGAGCGCCCGGGACGCAGAGAGCAGCCAGAGCGGAGCGCCCAGGACTCAGAGAGCAGCCAGAGCGGAGCGCAGAGAGCAGCCAGAGCGGAGCACGAAGGAGCTGCTGCTTCTGGAGGTGACAGCTTTGCTCTGACTGCTGAAATTACCTGATTACATGAGAAGGGAATTGCCACGGTGAGCTCTCTGAACGAGAAGAGGGGAGACATATAGGGTGTGTCCTGATACAGTGGGTGTGGCTTGATACAAAAGGGGCGTGGCCTGATACAAGAGGAGAGCATATCGGCTGCTTTTCACTGCAGTGTCGGAAAAGTAGATCCTGTCCGGGATCTCGGGAAGGAGTCTCAAAATCGGGACTGTCCCGCTGCATCCGGGACGATTGGGAGCTCTGCTTTTAGTGGTTTCCCTCTACCCACTGCTGATAATGGAAGTCGACACCATGCCTTTCTTTTTGTTTTAAACCTTTCCAACTGAAGACACTGAATCAAGATTACTTATTTCTGAGATCTTTTTGTAATAATTACTCCAACGTAATTAAATCTCTCAGCAATTTGGATTTGTCTGTGTGCCAGCGAGACAGAACTTGGGAAGGCACCGAGTGGTAACATTCCTGAAAGTCAGATCTTTCAAAGCGGAGTCTGTAAGACCGGCCATAAATCTCCTTTTTCCAGATTGCTATATGATAGTACGCGTTGTTCAAATCCAGGACTCTCACGTCCAATCTGATAACAGCTCATCTTTGGGAGAAAGAGGCCTTGGTGATACTTTACCTCGATGCTTTTCTGATTGTGGCCAGATAAGTTGAGAATTCAGCTTTCAGCTTGCGGAGATCAGGACTACATTGACAACGTTAGGTTGGCTGCTCATCGAGGTTAGAACCACAAAGGGTGAAAGTTATCTGTGGTCTTCTCCTGGACTCATCAAATCAGAGTTGCTATCTCCGAAAAGAAAAGAAGGTGAAGGTATCCTACTAATGATCTAGATAAGGAAATGGAGGGGAAACTAATCAGATTTACAGTGCAATGCTAGGAGGGATAGCTAATACTAGAGAAGACAGAAAGGATTCAGAAGCATCTAGAATATCTTGAACAATGGGCAGCGACTAATAGAATGGTATATTCTACATCTGGGCATGAAAAAAAAAATGTGGGTAGATCTTAAAATTGCTGTTGGGAGAAGGCTCATTCAAATATGGGACATGGAGCAGTTTGTCAGAAGAGTCATCCAAAATTTCAGCTGAGGGTGTGGATGGTTATAGGAAGCAACTGATTACAGTTATTAATTCAAAAGGGCGTGCAGCCAAATATTAAGATAAGAGTGCCAACAATTTTGTTGGGGTTTTATGTAAAATTATGTCCAGTTTGCCTATATTTTTTGTTTTGTTCCAATATACATAGTAAATAAACCTGTGTATAACAAAATTTGGAATTTTATTAGTTTTCTTCGAGAAATACTTCTGTTTCTTGAAGAATTTCAAGAGTGCCAATGGATCGCCCGCCAGGGCAGTGGGGATACTCGGTACCGGGCCGCTTCTTAAAGAGGAAGTATCACAGCGGCAGTGACCCGGTCCGTGGCCCTGGGCGTCCAATAAAAGGGGAATACACTTAATCTCGACACATTGGAGACAAGCGTCCCCTCCTACTCTGAGTGTTGTGAATGGGTTTGAGATGAGTTCTGAGCAGAGGCTCCCTCTGGTGGTTACAAGCGGTGCTAGTGAAGATTGTGAGGACTGGGAATCAGGTGTTACTGACTGGTCTTATATAAGGGAGTCATTTTCCCATCAGGGTTGCCGGTGATCAATTGTTCTGGTCTGAATCCTTCATTCCAGTTTCCCTGGTAGCCTGCTGTGTCGTGTCTGCATCTCCTGCTTACAGATAAGACTTTTGCTTCTTTTGTGTTTGTGCTATATTTTTGCATTTTGTACTGCACTTCTTTGGGGGCCTTCAGGGTCCCCTCCGGGGGCTTCTGCCCTCTCAGTTTAGTTCAGCCACTGAGTTTTGTTCTTTTGCTTTTTCCAGTTTTTTCAGTGGCTGCTGTTTTGATTTTGTTACACCAGAGAACTAATTTAGGTGGTAGAGGTCGTGTGATCTCAGGTGATTTTGAAATTAGTAGAGTTGGTGCTTTTCAGGGTTTTCTGGGATTGCAGTAAGTACCCTTCCTATCCTTTTCTATTTAGATAGTTTGGGCCCCAGCGTTTGCTCATACTATTTTCTTTCTGTGTCAGTATTTCCTCTTGTCTAACCGCCATTACATGTTTGGGGGCTTTCTATTATCTTTGGGGTTCTGCTCCGGGCAGATGGCTTTCCTGTTTCTGTCTTTAGGTGTAGTTAGTTTCTCAGGCTGTGACGAGGCGTCTAGGACCAACGTAGGAACGCTCCACGGCTGCCTCTAGTTGTGGTGGTTAGTCAGGGTACTGCAATCTCATAGATTCCAACTGCTCTGGTGTATTGCCTTTTTGCCTGCTCTCCTCAGCTACCGAAACATAACACTGAGTGACTGGTTAGCTAAAATACAAGACATACATCGTCTGGAGGAACTGACTAGTTGAGAAACTCGTACACACGATAAGTTTGTTAAAATTTGGCTTCCCTGGGTCAGTAACTCCCGCCCCCCCTTAGAATCAGAGTATGTATCCCAAAATGCTCTCAAGTTGGTTTCCACGGTAGTTATAATAGACTCCACCCCCTCCCCCCCCCCAAGCAGTCTGGTGCCGCAGTGGTCGAGCCCACCACCTAATTCAGAAGCCCCTGTTAAGTCCCTGTTAAGGCCCACCTGCCTTCCCATCCAAGCAGTTTGGATACCTTTCCTTTGGACCCAGATCTCTGATCTGAAGGATCGGTCTCCTGTCTATACCTGTTGTATGTTATTACTGTTATTAATAAGTTTGATTCACATTACAGGGTGCTCACAACGGAAGTACCTGCTGACTTTAATTTGCAAAGCCATCATTAGATGTCAGTGGAACGTTTTATAATGTTATATTTCCATTCTGTATTGTGAGAACTGAAAATACCTGTATACCTTTTTCTTGCTTTAATTTAAATTTAAATAAAGAATTACAAAAAAAAAAATAAAGTGTTCGTGACGCCACCTGTGGTACTCGGCAATAAAGATGTTAGCCGACGCTGCAGATGCAGTCCTCTGGGACAGTTGGTGATGCAGCAGAGTTGGTAAAGCTCCCCACAGGTGGAGCTAAATCCCAGGGCAGATGTAAGATAAGGTGGATGGTAAAGATGTAGTATTTGGCAAGAGATGTAGCAGTGCTGAGTGGGTGTTGTAGGAAGAATTTGAGAGGACACAGCTGGGTGCAGTTTCCAAAGCTTTACTCATGGTTCTTGTGTACACAGATGCCTGCTTGGTGCCGTGTCCTCCAGGTGAGGGGTTCAGCAAACTCCCAGGTAGTTCAGGATACACCTTTCCAGGACTCCCTTCAATATGTTCCTTTCTCGGTCATCTCACTGTGCTGACTTTCCACCTTTCCTTCCTGTCCAGCACCTCACAGTCAGTGTCCCAATCCAGTAGCCGCGGACCTTGTCGGATGACATCCTCTCTGCGCCTCCTTGCTCCCTTATGGCTACCTTTTCGGAGAAGATAACTATGGCTTGTAGCTGAGGCACCTAAAGATGCCACTGTGTTGTGAATGTTTTAGAAATGAATTCTGAGCAGAAGCTCCCTCTGGTGGTTACAAACAGTACTGAACCATTCAATGAGGATTGGCAATCAGGAATCACAGACTGGCTGGATATAAGGGAGGTTTCCCCCCATCATGGTTGCCGGTGATCAATTGTTCTTGTCTCAACGTTGTTTCCTGGTTCACTTGGAAGCTTGCTGAGTCTTGCCTCTTCTCCTGCTTTCAGATAAGATATTTTCTGTTTTTTGTTTTTGTGCTTGCCATTTGCATATTTCTCTGCATTTCTGTGAGGTTTGCCTGGTTCCCCTCCCCGGGGGCTTGGGCGCCTCTCGGTTCCTCTGGAGCCACTGTTGTTTGTTCATTTGCCTTTTCCAGTTTTTTCAGTGGCTGCGGCTTAGTTTTGTTACACCAGAGAACTAATTTAGGTGGTAGAGGTCGTGTGATCTCAGGTGTTTTTGCAATTAGTAGCGTTGGCTTTTTTTAGGGTTTTTTTTGGATTGCAGTAAGTATCCTTTGTTATGTTACGGTAGCTGAGGAGTGCAGGCAAAAAAGGAAATACACCAGAGCAGTTGGAATCTATGAGATTGCAGTACCCTGACTAACCACCGCAACTAGAGGCAGCCGTGGAGCGTTCCTACGTTGGTCCTAGACGCCTCGTCACAGCCTGAGAAACTAACTACACCTAAAGATAGAAATAGGAAAGCTATCTGCCCCGTAGCAGAACCCCAAAGATAATAGAAAGCCCCCAAACATGTAATGGCGGTTAGACAAGAGGAAATACTGACACAGAAAGAAAATAGTATGAGCAAATGCTGGGGCCCAAACTATCTAAATAGAAAAGGACAGGAAGGGTACTTACTGCAATCCCAGAAAACCCTGAAAAACACCAACTCTACTAATTTCAAAATCACCTGAGATCACACGACCTCTACCACCTAAATTAGCTCTCTGGTGTAACAAAAACAGCAGCCACTGAAAAAACTGGAAAAAAGCAAAAGTACAAAACACAGTGGCTGAACTAAACTGAGAGGGCAAAAACCCCCGGAGGGGACCCAGAAGGCCCCCACAGAAGTGCAGGACCAAATGCAAAAATATAGCAAAAACACAAAATAAGAAATTGTCTTATCTGATAGCAGGAGATGCAGACACGACACAGCAGGCTACAAGGGAAACTGGAAAGAAGGATTCAGACCAGAACAATTGATCACCGGCAACCCTGATGGGAAAATGATTCCCTTAAATAAGACCAATCAGTAACACCTGATTCCCAGTCCTCACTAGTACCGCTTGTAACCACCAGAGGGAGCCTCTGCTCAGAACTCATCTCAAACCCATTCACAACAGTACCCCCCCCTTGAGGAGGGGTCACCGAACCCTCATTTGAGCAACCAGGTCGGTCAGGATGAGTTCTATGATACGCACGGATAAGTCTCCTAGCATGGATGTCCGAAGCAAACACCCAAGAATTATCTTCCTGACCATAACCTCTCCATTTAACCAAATACTGGAGTCTTCGTCTAGAAAAACGAGAATCCAATATTTTCTCAACCACATACTCCAGATTGCCCTCAACCAAAACAGGGTCAGGAGGCACAGCAGCAGGAACCACTGGCTCAACAAACCTCTTCAACAAGGACTTGTGGAACACGTTATGGATCTTAAATGTCCCTGGAAGAAGCAAACGAAAAGAAACAGGATTAATAATCTCCATGATCTTATAAGGTCCAATGAACCTAGGCTTAAATTTAGGAGATGCTACTCTCATAGGAATATTCTTTGAGGACAACCAGACCAAGTCCCCCACTTTAAACCGAGGACCATCAGTCCTATGCCGGTTAGCAAACCGCTGGGCCTTCTCCTGAGAGAGGGACAACCTCTCCACTACCTGGTCCCAAATCTGCTGCATACGCTCAACAACAGAGTCAACACCTGGACAGACAGAAGCCTCCGTCTGTCCTGAAGAAAATCGAGGGTGAAACCCAGAATTACAGAAAAACGGAGACATCAAAGTGGCAGAGCTAGCCCTATTATTAAGAGCAAACTCAGCCAAAGGCAAAAAAGAGACCCAGTCATCCTGATCAGCAGACACAAAGCATCTTAGATAAGTCTCCAATGTCTGGTTTGTTCTCTCAGTTTGACCATTGGTCTGAGGATGAAATGCCGAGGAGAAAGACAATTGAACACCCAGTTTAGAACAAAAAGTCCTCCAAAATCTGGAAACAAACTGGACTCCTCTGTCAGACACAATGTTCTCAGGAATGCCGTGTAAACGAACCACGTGCTGAAGGAACAACGGCACCAATTCAGAGGAGGAAGGCAACTTAGGTAATGGCACAAGATGTATCATTTTGGAAAACCTATCACAAATTACCCAGATGGTGGTCATTCTCTGAGAAACAGGAAGATCGGAAATGAAATCCATAGAGATATGGGTCCATGGTCTCTTGGGCACAGGCAATGGCATCAACAAACCACTAGAGCGAGAGCAAGGCTTGGAGCGAGAGCAAGTCCCACAGGACTGCACAAATTCCCTGACATCGCGAGACAAGGTAGGCCACCAAAAGGACCGACTAACCAAGTCTCTGGTACCAAAAATTCCGGGATGCCCAGCCAATGCGGAACAATGAATCTCAGACATCACACTCTTTTTCCATTGGTCCGGGACAAACAATTTTCCAACAGGGCAGCGCTCGGGCCTATCCTCCTGACACCCCTCCAGAGCAAGTCTCAAATTGGGCGAGATGGCGGAAAGAACTACACCCTCCTTCAAAATAACAGAGGGATCAGATAGCTCAGGAGAGTCCGCAAGGAAACTCCTCGAGAGGGCATCCGCCTTAACATTCTTAGTGCCAGGAAGAAAGGAAACCACAAAATTAAAACGTGTGAAAAACAAGGCCCACCTGGCCTGTCTAGGATTGAGTCGCTTGGCAGATTCCAGATAGACCAGATTCTTATGGTCCGTAAGGACCACCACCTGATGTTTGGCTCCCTCCAGCCAATGTCTCCACTCTTCAAAAGCCCACTTCATGGCCAATAACTCCCGATTACCCACGTCATAATTACGTTCAGTAGGAGAAAATTTTCGAGAGAAAAAGGCACAAGGGTTACTTTTAGAGGTCTCTGGATCTTTTTGGGACAAAACGGCACCTGCCCCAATTTCAGAGGCATCAACCTCCACCTGAAATGGCAGAGAAACATCAGGCTGCCGTAGAACAGGAGCAGAAGTGAATCTCTGCTTAAGTTCCTGAAACGCAGAGACTGCCTCAGGAGGCCAATTCACCACATCAGAACCCTTTCTGGTCAAATCAGTTAATGGTTTAACAATAACAGAGAAATTACCAATAAATTTACGATAAAAATTGGCAAAACCCAAAAATCTCTGAAGAGCCTTTAATGAAGTAGGTTGGACCCAATCACAGATGGCCTGAACCTTGACCGGGTCCATTTCAATAACAGATGGGGACAAAATGAATCCCAGAAATGAGATCTTCTGTACGCCAAAAAGACACTTTGATCCCTTCACATACAGAGCATTCTCTCTCAAAATCTGGAATACAGTTCGAACATGTTTCACATGAGAGTCCCAGTCATTAGAAAAATCAAGATATCATCCAAATAAACAATCAGAAACTTGTCCACAAAATCCCTGAAAATGTCATTCATGAAGGACTGGAAGACGGAAGGAGCATTAGTGAGCCCAAAGGGCATCACAAGGTACTCAAAATGCCCTTCAGGGGTGTTAAATGCCGTCTTCCATTCATCCCCGTGCTTAATGCGAATAAGGTTATACGCCCCCCTGAGGTCAAGCTTGGTAAACCAAGTAGCGTTTTTCACCCTGGAAAACAGGTCAGAAATCAAGGGTAACGGGTATTGATATTTCACAGTAATATTGTTCAAGAGACGATAATCAATACACGGCCTTAATGAACCATCTTTTTTGGCCACAAAGAAAAAACCGGCACCTAAGGGTGAAGAGGATGGTCTGATATGACCCTTCTCCAATGATTCCTTGATATAAGACCGCATAGCGTCATGTTCAGGTACAGACAAGTTAAAAAGGCGACCCTTAGGGAATTTACTACCTGGCACTAATTCAATAGCGCAGTCATAGCTCCTATGGGGAGGTAAGGATGCAGATTTACTTTCGCTAAACACATCAGAAAAATCAAACAAAAAGTCAGGAACATCCTCAGCCTGGGGGGAGGCAGAAAAAACAGGAGTGTTGGTATTAACACATTGGCAGCCCCAACTGGTTACAGACACAGATTTCCAATCCAAAACAGGATTATGAGACTGTAACCAAGGGAAACCCAGCACATAATGTCATGCAGATTATATAGAACCAAAAATTTGCAGCACTCCTGGTGATCAGGTTCAACCCTCATTATCACCTGAGTAGAAAACTGGGTTTATTCTCAGCCAAAGGGGTAGAATCGATCCCCAGTAGGGGAATAGACTTCTGTAGGGGTATCAAGGGAAATCCACAACGTTTAGCAAAATCATAATCCATCAGGTTAATAGCTGCTCCAGAATCAACGAAAGCCTGAGCAGAAAATGAGGACAGAGAGCATATCAGAGTGACAGTTAATAAAAACTTAGTCTGAACACTACCCAAGACAACTGAGCGTGCAAAATGTCTTCCCCGCTTAGGGCAGACTGAAATAGCATGAGAGGCATCACCACAGTAGAAACATAACCCATTGCGCTTTCGAAACTCATGACGCTGTGCCCCAGACACCACTCCATCACACTGCATGGGCTCAGCAGCTGGCTCACAAGGCAACACCACTCCACGCATACTTCTCCGCTCACGCAAACGTCTGTCAATTTGAATCGCCAATGACATAGAATCATTGAGACCAGAGGGGACAGGGAATCCCACCATAACATCCTTTACATTATCCGACAGACCCTTCCGGAAAAGGGCCGCCAAAGCGTCGTCATTCCATTTGGTCAGGACTGCCCACCTACGGAATCTCTGACAGTATAACTCAGCGTCATCAAGCCCCTGATTTAATGCCAACAAGGCTTTTTCAGCTTGATCAGTGACATTAGGCTCATCGTACAATAACCCCAAAGCCTGAAAAAATGCATCAACATCACTCAAAACAGGATCCCCAGGTATCAGGGAAAAAGCCCAATCCTGAGGATCGCCGCGCAGGAGAGAGATGATAATTTGAACCTGCTGCGCTGCGTTTCCTGAGGACTTAGATTTTAAGGCAAAAAACAATTTACAATTATTTTTGAAATTCTGAAACTTAGCTCGATCCCCTAAAAACAAATCTGGCATGGGGATCCTAGGTTCCACAACAGGCAACCCAGCAAGATAGATAGCAATACTCCGAACCTCAGTGGCAAGCTGATCCACACGGCCAGACAACTGTGCAAACTCCATTGGGAGAAAAGATCCTCCCCAGCACCCAGAGATACAGAGGGAAAAAAAAAAAAAAAAATGCAACAAACAGAAAAATATCTCTGACAACTTTTCTTCCTTCAAAATATTTTTTCCCTTCTGTGAGTACCATACAATTTTTAGGCCGGTGATACTGTTATGTTACGGTAGCTGAGGAGTGCAGGCAAAAAAGGAAATACACCAGAGCAGTTGGAATCTATGAGATTGCAGTACCCTGACTAACCACCGCAACTAGAGGCAGCCGTGGAGCGTTCCTACGTTGGTCCTAGACGCCTCGTCACAGCCTGAGAAACTAACTACACCTAAAGATAGAAATAGGAAAGCTATCTGCCCCGTAGCAGAACCCCAAAGATAATAGAAAGCCCCCAAACATGTAATGGCGGTTAGACAAGAGGAAATACTGACACAGAAAGAAAATAGTATGAGCAAACGCTGGGGCCCAAACTATCTAAATAGAAAAGGACAGGAAGGGTACTTACTGCAATCCCAGAAAACCCTGAAAAACACCAACTCTACTAATTTCAAAATCACCTGAGATCACACGACCTCTACCACCTAAATTAGCTCTCTGGTGTAACAAAAACAGCAGCCACTGAAAAAACTGGAAAAAAGCAAAAGTACAAAACACAGTGGCTGAACTAAACTGAGAGGGCAAAAACCCCCGGAGGGGACCCAGAAGGCCCCCACAGAAGTGCAGGACCAAATGCAAAAATATAGCAAAAACACAAAATAAGAAATTGTCTTATCTGATAGCAGGAGATGCAGACACGACACAGCAGGCTACAAGGGAAACTGGAAAGAAGGATTCAGACCAGAACAATTGATCACCGGCAACCCTGATGGGAAAATGATTCCCTTAAATAAGACCAATCAGTAACACCTGATTCCCAGTCCTCACTAGTACCGCTTGTAACCACCAGAGGGAGCCTCTGCTCAGAACTCATCTCAAACCCATTCACAACAATCCTTCCTATCCTTTTCTGTCTAGGCAGATTGAGCCCCAGCGTTTGCTCATACTATTTTCTGTCTGTGTCTGTATTTCCTCTTGTCTAACCGCCAATACATGTTTGGGGGCTTCCTATGTTCTTTGGGGATCTGCTCCGGGCAGATAGCTTTCCTCTTTCTATCTTTAGGTGTAGTTAGCCTCTCAGGCTGTGACGAGGCGTCTAGGACCAACGTAGGAACGCTCCACGGCTGCCTTTAGTTGTGGTGGTTAGTCAGGGTACTGCAATCCAGTAGATTCCAACCTCTCTGGTGTATTGCCGTTTTTGCCTGCTCTCCTCAGTTGCCAAAACATAACACCACTGCCTCCTGCTTGCTAGCTGAGTCTTGAAGTTCTCCACTAGGCTAGGGGCCGGTGTCCCTTCTGCGACCTGGTCCCTTCACTATTGGATCATGCCCCACGGATGGACTACTCACTATCCGTGCCCCTAGGACTCCTTCTTTCCTTCCAGAAACTTCTCTCTGCTCCATACTTAATCTAACTTTCTCCGTCTGGGGACAAGCTGCTACCTGCTTCAGCTCCCTTCACACTATCTGACTCTACAGTCTCGTTCCCGCTCTCTAAGCTTCACTCCCCTCCTTCTGCTTTCTCCACCCACCTCCCAACACTCGTTCCTACCCAGCCTGGGATGAGACCATCCTCCCGTTGGGTACGTCCAGGGTGCCCGGATATTATAGTCTGTGTTGGGTGCAGATGTTAGAGTCCTGGGTGATGCTCCTTCCTTACTTGAGAGAGGGGTACCACACCTCTGGATGAGGTGCAATACCTCTGTGGCAACTGAACCCTCAGGGGTGCCACACCAACACTTTTGGCCATGATTGTAAGTGGGATAGTGAAGCAGGTGTTGGCCCTGCAGGGACATCGGGCAGCACAGGGGTGATAATCAGTGTAAGTCTCCCGTAAAGGGTTGTTCGTTCAGTAGAATATGTATTATGGGGCTTTTCTGTGGAATCTGACCAGACAATCTCTCCTTGGCTCCCCGTGTACATCAGTAAGCACCCGTGACCCCGGTGCCTGCTCTCTAGTGTCCTCTTATATTGCACATTGATAGGCAGTAACCGCTGTGTACCGGGTGCTCCCCACAACACCGTCTTCCCGAGCGCTGTGACCGTTAGCCGCACATGTGCACTTTTTTCTTTCTTTAGAGACAAACTCAGAATTTTCCGCGCACTTGCTGCTTATTTTAGTGTTTATATCGAGGCGAATGTTAAGATTTATCTCTATGTAAAAGATAATAAAAATGCAGTAACTCATCTATTAATAGGAGGACTGCAGGTTCTCTCCTCTTAGAGTTGATCCCAGAGGATCCTGTCCAGGTGGGAGGTCATGTCCTCGTGGTGACGTCATGAGCTCTCAAAACACAGTCACTGGTATATTTGGGGCCCACAATGTGCGTCTGTGTGTCTCCACAGATGGATCCAGGAGGGGAAATCCACCAGAGAGATGTCCCCGTCCTCTGTATCCCCAAGACTGTCCAGAGGAGAATCACAACATCCCGGAGGACCATCAGGTAGATGACACTGAAGCCCCCACAACATCTGACCATGAAGTGATGGGACCTGAGCTCATCTTACATTTTTCTTTTTAGGGTGAAGATCTGATTGATATTAAGGGTGAGGTTATACATGGAGCACAAGAGGCGATCGCAATATGGGCCGATCAGCAGGGTGAGGAGGGGAGACTGTCATGTCTGTTCTGTGGTCACCAACTACTACTCCCATCATCTCATCATCACAAGACACAATCTATTTTGTTTGTTTCCACAGATGAATCCAGGAGGAGAAATCCACCAGAGAGATGTCCCCGTCCTCTGTATTCCCAGGATTGTCCAGAGGAGATTCAAAACATCCTGGAGGATCATCAGGTAAACGGCACTGAGCCCTGTACCGGATCTGTATATGGGGGACATTTCTGATCGGGGTCATAGGTGTCACAGATTTTGGTGGTTTCTTGTTTGTGCTGATTGTTACATCTGATATATCAGGAGGAAGATCCGACTAAGAATAAAGTGAAGGATGAGACAGAAGAAGAAGAAGCGATGACGAGGGGGATCAGCCGTGTGTGAGTGACAGGAAGAAGATTTCGGTAGATGTTTCCACAGGTATGTGATAACTGGTGTTTAACATTGACTGGTGTGTGATGTCTCCGCTGCAGTGACGCTTTATCCACGTTCCACATCACAGCAGAAGCGTCCGGTGATGCCGCGGCTTCTCTTGTAGAGTCCGGCGGTGCACCGATGAATTACAGGGCCGCCTTCACATCTCTTCTTAATGATTTAGGGAGCACAGATTTAGTTTTACTTTACCATTATTAATATTACTTCCATTCTTTCCGTCCATATTTTTCTTCCACAAGTCCCGTGCTGCCATATAAATGACTGAGCTTGTGTTACAGGTAATAAATCTCCCCGTCCAATGGATCCTGGTGATGTAGCAGCCTCTGCCTGGTGCTGACGAGTGACGTCACATGTCACGTGTAGACTTGTCCTACCTGTCCCCTCTGTTTGCCTCCTACACTGAGGCCGGCGTTCTTTTCCCTCTCATCCAGGTCGGCCGCCCGGTGGCATGAAGAGCCCTGTGGTAAGTCAGTAAGTGCTATGGTATGGAGGTGTAGGTCAGACATACGGCTGTCGTCCCTCTGCCATTATGGAGGCCATCTTGGATGTAGGAGGAAAAGAACACAAGTCTCAGTCAGAGGCAAGCAGAGAGGACTCCGGGTAGGTGACAGTACATGACAAATGTTTAGTCACTCCTCTGTGCCGGGGTGGAGAATTGCCTTGTCATAAAAGAGATTACGAGCTTGTATAACATCCTGCACCGTAGCCATCCTCCCTCGACTAATAAAATCCAGCGCTGTACTCCTCCCCCTTCTTCCTCTGACGTATAACATCCGACACCAAAGCCCCCACCCCTGGTATATAACATCCAGCCCCTCTCCACATATGGGTTCCACCGGCAACTGTCGGGAAAAATAGAGCCTGGAGGGGCGTCCTGAAAGGGAATCTGTCAGCAGGTTTTTCTATGTAATCTGAAGACAGCATGCTGTAGGGGTTAAATCCCAGATTTCATTGATGCCTCTCAACAAGCTTAGTTCTTTTGTTTACTTGCAATCATTATTTTATCACCAGGAGGTTATCATTGCTGGACACAGCAGCACCTGTCTCCTGGTCTGACTCCGCCCCCTCCTGTGATAGGCAGCTTAGGGTCCATGGCCACTGTATATACAGAGGCTGGTGTGGGCGGGGTTAGCTTTCTCAGCTCTGCTACATTGCTCACCAGCTCTGATTGTGTCAGAACGGCTGCACCCAGTAAAAAAAGTGATACATCAATAGATTCAGCTCCTCTTTGCCTATATCCGGTGGCTCTCAGATGAGGTTGCAAAAACCTGCTACCTTATCTAAAAAACCTTTTAAAGTGGTGATATGTGCGAAACGGCAGATTTAAAAATGCATTATAGTGTAAAAGTTAAAAAACAACAAGAACATTGTTGTGTCCTTTGTTATAAGACCACATTGTGATTTTGGGATCATTCCTTTTAAATGAAGATTAGGTCGGTGAAAAAAAAACTTCTCGTCTGATCAGTCCAAGCGAATAACATTGGTCTGTGTGCGGATTGTGTAATGTTCTTTACTTTGTTTTTTACATCTGCACTCGAAAAAAATAGCAATTTTCAAACTTTTAATTTTTATATTATTAAACCAGTAATGTTCTACAATATAATTAATAGATAAAATGTCCCATATTTTTACTTTACGTCATTTTCAATCGTCATTTTATTTTGTTAGTATGTTAGAAGGGTTAAAAGTTTAATAACAATTTATAAATTTTTTTTCAAGAAATTTACGAAACCTGTTTTTTTAGAGACCTGTTCAAATTTAAATGGACGTTGATGTTGGAAACTCCCCAATATTGAGACCATCTTAAAAACTGCACACCTCAAATTATGCAACACTCACGTCAGGAAAGTGAAGTTGTGTAACCCTTCAGGTGCTGCACAGGAATTAATGCAAAGCGGAATGAAAAAAGAAGAAAAATCTAAATGTTACTTCTAAAATGTTGCTTTAGCCCCAATTTTTTCACTTTTACAAGGGATAGAACAACAAATGGGACCCCACAATTTGTTACTCAATTTATTTTGAATGCACTGATACCCCACATGTGGTCAGAAACCTCTGTTTTGCTCAAATGCATGGGCACGGAACGGAAGAAGAACCATGTGAATTTTGGAACACAAATTTGTCTGAAATAGATTGCGGACACCATGTTGCGTTTATGAGTCGCACAGCCAGAGCCTGTGGGGTACTCGGCACCGAGCCCGTTCACTTCAATGGGGGATGTCACGGGTAGCGCAGCTCGGTCCGTGGCCCTGGGCGCTCACTAAAAAGGGGGGATATTTACAGGGGAATAAAGTATTTACAGTTTGTTCGTGATGCCACCTGTGGTACCTGGTCAGGGTGACCAGGGCTGCAGGGTAGATCCGCTGAGGGGTTGTTACTGGGCAGCAAGGTGTTAAGTCTTCCACAGGCAAGACTGGATCCCTCAGGGTATATGGCGGTGTAGGGGTGCAGGAGCAATAAGGCAGACACACACATGAAAGTCTCTTTCAGTACCTTTACTGATGGTAGTTGCAGGCACGTCCCGGGAAGCTGGCAGGGTGGAGGATGCACGTCCAGTAATCCCACTGAGTAGGTGTAGGGCCTTCGTACTCCTGTATGTGTGAGTTTCTGACCTGTATGAAATGAAGTCTAACTCTGTCTTCTCGTATACACCCGGCTGACTTTGTGGTGAGGCCTTCTCGTGGATAGAACAGTGTCTCTGTATGCAGCGTCCTGCTAGACCCCCGTCTTCCTGACCTCGGTTACGTATCAGCACTGCTGGGCCCCTGCGACTTGAAGTCCAGCAGGGTCTCCGGTATCTTCTACTAGTCGTGTAGATGCTAGCAAGCTCGGACCCGGTGTCCGGTGGTGCAGAGTAGATGTAAGCTATCAATGCTGTTTCAACCTCTGTTACTCTCTCTTTTCTTCCACTCGCCTTTCGTCCTACTCCGACCCTTAACATAAGCACACTAGCAGTAGTTAGCTGATTCTCCTTTCTCTTCACCGCTCTCAAAGCGTCGGCACGCTTTCTCACTGAAACTACACTCAGTTTACTCAGTTATGACCAGGCTGAAGTGGCTATCTTCCTCCACTATTACTGGCCTCCACACAATAAACTAAGTTCAAGCTGTAGTCTTCAGGTACTTTCAGTCACTGCTGTTCCCTTTCCTTCCTTTCCTTCTAATGCTCTGTCTGAAGCAGCTATCAGGACCTTCCGTCTAACTGATCTATGCACACTTCAAGAGCTAACCTTCCACGCTCCAAGGGAACTAACAGTCTTTCAGCTTTCTGAGGTAATCTGAGATCTGAGGTAACTCTCCCTTTCAGCTCATCTCCTCTAATCAAATCTGACTCTCTCTACTCTCTTCACTACCCTTATATATATACATACTCTTCAAGGGCTCCCTCTGGTGGCTCCAGGGAATGGTGGAGGTGTGAATGAATATATGGTGTGAGTGTGGATTTACCTTCTGTGCATCCTCCTGGGAACATGTGGCTCCAAGCGCAGCTGGGCTACACATCTACAGGGCCTCTAAAGAACCAAAGCAGCAGAAACCCCCACAACTTACCCCATTTTGGGAGCTACACCCTTCACGGATTTTATCCAGGGGGTATGGTGAGCATTTTGAATCCACAGGTAGAACACAGAATTTGAGAACATTAGGTCTTCATATTGAAAATTTTCATTTTTTTTTTCACCAAAAAATTTGCTTAAGCCTCAGATTTATTAGTTATCACTGAACGTTCATCTTGTCCCACAAAAACAAGTCGCTACACAACTCCATCAGCGGAGAAATAAAAAAAGAATAAAGTGATGGAAACATATTTTTTTATAAAATTTGTTTTTGTGTAGAAGCAACAAAACATTAAAAAATTATATAACTGTGATATCGCTGTAATCATACTGACCCGAAGCGTAAAGCTGCCTTATCGCCTTTTACCACACAGTGAACAATTCCTGAATTGATGGTTTTTGTTCATTCTGCCTCCCAAAAATTGGAATAGAAAGCGATCAAAAAAGTTATGTGCCTAAAAAAAAGCCCTCACATGACTCGATTGGTAGAAATATAAAAAAATTATCGCTATCAAAATATTGAAGATGCAAAAATATTTTTTTGTAAAAAAATAGGATTTTTTTTTTTAGTGTTACAGCAGCCAAACATAAAAAATATATAAATCTGGTATCGCTTCAATTGCATCAACCCAAAGAATAAAGTCGCCTAATCACTTATACCGCACAAGGAATGGCGTAAAAAGAAAATATAGCGAAATGTGCGCACCCAAATCTAAATACCTCTCCTCCTGAGACCAACAGTGTGTCTAAACCACAGGTAGCGTCCACATGTTTGGCATTACTGTAGTGAGGAGAGCCCACTTAACTTACGGGGTGCTTGTGTCCAGAAGAACCAGCTGGGCACTACAACGTACTGGGCACTACAATGTCATATTTTCAATTTCACTTAGCAACATCCATTGCTGCTTGTTTCTGGCAAACACCCATGTAGTGAAAATCGTCACTACACCTGTAGATAAATTCCTATATGGGTGTAAATTCCAAACTGGAGTCACTTGAAGTGGAGGGATTTTGCTCTTCTGGCACTTAGGGGCTCTGTATATGAAGTCCGCAGACTATTCTACAAAAATTTGATCTCTAGGAGTCAAATAGCGCTCTTCCCTCTCGAGTATTGCAGTGTGGCCAAACAATACTGTACAGTCACATATGAGGTATTGCGACGTTCACAAAAAAATTTGTGTGTCAAATTATGTGATCATTTTTACCTGTCTTCCCTCGTAAAATTGTAAAATCTGGGCTAAAACAACATTATAGTGGTAAAAAAAAATGTTTTCTTCACCTCTCAATGGTATGAAATATTGTGAAACACATGTGGTGTAAATATGCTTACCGCCCCCTTAGATGATTTCTTTGTGAAAACGAAAAATTTGGGGCTAAAGCAATATGTTTGGGGTAATTTTCATGGTTCAATGTCTCAAAATTACGTGAAGCACTTGCGGTTTCAAAATCCTCACTGCTCCTCTAGGTAAATTCCTTGAGGGGTGTAGTTTATAAAATGGGGTAATTTGTGGGGATTTTCACTGTTTAGACAAATCCGGCTCTGCAAACGCAACATGGTGTTCGCTATCTATTCCAGCCAATTTTGCGCTGCAAAAGTCAAATGGTGCTCATTCCCTTCTGAGTCCTGCCATGCGCCAAAACAGTAGTTTTCCACTACATATGGGGAATTGGCGTAATCAGGAGAAATTACACAGCAAATTGTATGGTACATTTTTTCCTGTTACCCTTGTGAATGTTTATTTTTTCCTTCCACATTGCCTTAATTCCTGTGAATCACCTGATGGGTTAATAAACTTCTTGAATGTTGGTTTGAGCACCTTGAGGGTTCAGACTTTAGGCTATGTGTACACGATGCAAATTTGTTGCGTTTCTGCAGCGGTTTTTCCACCCGTAAATGCTCCAAAAACGCAAGTGATTACTGAAGCAATGTTAATCAATTACATTCCTTAAAGGGAATCTGTCACCCCATTTCGCCCTATGAGATAGGGCCACCGCCATCAGGGGCTTATCTACAGCATTCTGTAATGCTGTAGATAAGCCCCCGATGTTACCTGAAAGTGAAGAAAAACGAGTTATATTATACTCACCCAGGGGCGTTCCGCTGTCCGTTCGGGTCAGATGGGCGTCGCGGTCAGGTCTGGGGCCTCCCATCTTGTGACGAAGCCGGCGTCTTCTTCTGTCCCATCGCGGCTCCTGTGCAGGCGCACTGCTCTGCCCTGGTGAGGGCAGAGCAGAGTACTACAGTGCGCAGGCGCCGGACCTCTCTGACCTTTCCCGGCGCCTGCGCACTGCAGTACTCTGCTCTGCCCTCACCAGGGCAGAGCAGTGCGCCTGCGCAGGAGCCGCGACGGGACAGAAAGAACATGCCGGCTTCGTCACAAGATGGGAGGCCCCAGACCTGACGCGACGCCCATCTGACCCGAACGGACGGCGGAACGCCCTGGGTGAGTATAATATAACTCGTTTTTCTTCACTTTCAGTTAACATCAGGGGCTTATCTACAGCATTACAGAATGCTGTAGATAGGGCCACCGCCATCAGGGGCCTATCTCACAGGGCGAAAATGAGGTGACAGATTCCCTTTAAGTGTTGTGCACACACATGATCCAGAAATTTCCATCCTTATTCGCAGCGTGTTATTTGTGTGTGTGCACCCATGCGATGAACAGCCCATAGTGATTGTACTTAGGCGTTGTCTGAAGGGACTACTACTCCCTTCCGGCTATGTTTGCTGTCACTTATAACAGTGACAGCATGAGCCGATAATGGGAGAGTAGTCTCATCATCCGGTGCCTGTGTTCAATTGTAAAAAAAACATTTATGGAATTACATACATATTCACATACAATATACATACTCACTGAACACCTAATCCCTGACACCCACGTCTCCTGAAAGCAATCAAAAATGATAAACCAACTCATACTCCCTGTCCACCTTAGTCCATTTAATACTGAGTATCCCACGTCGATCTCATCCGGCCGCCGGCGATACACTGACAGGAGGTAATCGCTCCCGCAGTGATACACTGTGGGAGCAATTACCTCCTGTCAGTGTATCGCCGGCGGCCGGGTAGAGCAGTCACATCTCCCAATGTGACTGTTCTACACGTGAGATCGCCATGCATTAAATGGACTGCGTCGGATAGGATAGTATTATACGTTGGTTTATTATTTTATTTTTGTTGCAGGAGACGAGGGCGTCGGGGATTAGGCGTTCAGTAAGTATGGTAAATTAAGATTCAATAAAGGAGTCTGTGTGATTATTTCAAATAAAGGATTTCATTCTGGGTGTTTGTGTTTTTATACAATATCACTTTGGGGTTAGTAATGGGGGCGTCTTATTGATGCCTCTCCATTACTAACCTGGGGGTTTGATGTCACCTGACAATACAAAGGTGACATCAACCCCCCCAACCATTACCCCACTTGCCACCGCTACAGTGCAAGTGAGAAGAACGAGGCCAAGTGCCAGAATTGGCGCATCTATAAGATGCGACATTTCTGTGACATCTGAGAGCTGATGTTTTTAGCCTGGGGGTACCAATATCCATGTCCCTTTCCCAGGCTATTAATATCAGCCCACAGCTGTCTGCATAGCCTTTGCTGGTTTGATTTTATAGGGGGGACCCATGTCAATTTTTTTCTGGGTTTCCCAGTAAACTAGCCAGTAAATGCTAAGAAAACAGCTGTGAGCTGATATTAATAGCCTGGAACCTTTATGGCTATTGGCTCCTTCCCAGAATATTAACATCAGCCGTTGGCTTTCCCTCTGCTTGTTATGAAAGTTATGCGGGAGCCCACGCAATTTTTTATTTTAAATTTTTTGAAAAATAGATATTGCGTATCTGGCTGACACCTGTTCATTACTAAACCTTGGGCTTGGTAATATATATATATATTCACTTATATTTGTTTTGTGTGTGTAAACATTATGAACATGGTATGTAATGACATTATGGTCTTCAATGGAATCAAGAATGAAAAGGAAGAGGTTCAATAAGGAAGTGACATCACAATTCTTTTTTTTTTTTTAAATATATCTTTTTTAGCTCTATGGATTTACAAAAACGCATGAAAGTCCGCAAGAGAAACGCATCAAAAACGCATAAAAAACGTGCGGATTTTCCACTGCGTTTTCTGCCAAAAGATGCAGAAACCGTGCAGAAATTTCTGCAAGCAGATCCGCAACGTGCGCATATAGCCTAAGAATGGTGTCGCTTTTGGGCATGTTCTGTCATGTAGGCCCCTTAATGTCACTTCAAATGTGATGTGGTCCCTAAAAATAATGGTTTTGTAAATTTTGTTAGAAACATGAGAAATTTTGGATGATATTTTAACCCCTATAACTTCCTGACAATAAAATTTATGTTTCAAAAATTGTGCCGATGTAAAGTAGAAATGTGAGAAATGTTAGGTATTAACTATTTTGTGGGATATGACTCTGGTTTAAAGGCTTAAAAAATAAGTTTTTGAAATTGCGTTTATTTGTGAACAAAATGGAAATTCTGCAAAAATTTGCAAGTCATATCGAACAAATTTTACCGCTATCATAAAGTACAATATGTCACGAGAAAAACATTCTCAGAATCAGTGGGATCCATTGAAGCGTTCCATAGTTATTACCTCGTAGAGTGATAGGGGTCAGAATTGTAAAAATTAGCCTGTTCAGGAAGGTGAAAAAAAGGCTGGGGGTGAAGGGGTTAAGAAATGGCTGTCTAATCTATGCCACAGAAAATAGGTGCAAGAAAAATCAGCTCATCCTTGGTGAAAACTCCCTGCCAGTTTCAGTTTATGGAAGCACGGGATCACGTTAACTTGCAAAAAGGAAGATATCCAGCTTCATGAAGTCCATAAAATCCAGAGTCTTTAATAACTAAAACAAATAAGGCATCACTGCAAATACACTTAGGTGTTGTGAACGCTCTGGATCTGACTTCTGAGTTTGGGCTCCCCCTGGTGGCTGCTGATAGTAATGAAGCTGCTTTGGCTAACAGAAGTCTATCAGCTGGGGGCGATGATTGGCAATCAGGTGTTACTGACTGGGGAGATATAAGTGAGCAACCTTCCCATGAAGGCATAGGTGGGAGTTGGGGATAAGGAATGTAAGAGGATGAAATCCAGACGCGTTTTGAAAGCTAACTGCGTTCTTAGACTCGGTCTGATGAAGTGTGAACAGGAAAGGAGGAAATTTAAGGTTACAACATGTCCAAAGTTTGCGTCCCCACACACAACTTGATCTATTCCTGTTGGTGAGCTCATTAGCACCAAAAGAAACTGCAGTGATACGCTGGCTTTCTACAGAGAATCTCACACTATCCAACAACGCTTAAAACAAAGAAATGATCCTATGTCGTCTTTGAATCGGGCCACGAATATCATACATTCAAAAACTATTAAAAGAGTTAATGATGAGCCCTAAACCCATGAAAGCAACTGAAACCTTTCAGAAAAACCCACCTTAGTTCTTACAAACCGCAACATATTCATAGAGATGATAATACAATGGATTTCATATTAAAAAACTGCATCAGAATTGTTTCTAATAAAAAAAAAACATTCCTATGGTCGCTGCTTTTCTCCTAGTTTATACTGCCCAAACAGAAATTTTCATCACCTTTATTGACTTTCTATTAATGGTTATTATAAAAAAAATGTGGTCAGTCTCCATGTAAAACATGTTTATTTTCAATTAAGACTCCCAACATTTTCCTGGTTTAAAAACTTTAAAAATGTAAAAAAAAACTTTCTCAATTGTAATTCATGTTACATAATCTATATGATTGAATTGACGCGCTTGTAAGCTTAAATACGTTGGCTCCAATACCAGAAAATTAAAATCCAGGATAAGAGAACATCTATATGATGTCAGTCAACCAACCGTAATGTCAGATGCATCAAATCATTTTATTTCAGCACATTATAGACAATTAACGCATTGAGTCGTTTATAGAACATATTTTCAAACATATACGTGATGGAGATAAAGAAAAAAACTTAATATACAGGGTGGGGATAAAGAAAAAACTTACATAACAGAGAAGCTTATTGGATCTTCCTTCTTAACACACTGGTTCCCGCAGGTCTGAGCTGAAAATATTCCATTGTTTTTGCCTGTACTTATTTGTAGAAGCAATGTATTGCCGTTTTTTTCAACTTTTATGTATTGATTTTAAATTGTGTTTCCCCACAAAAGACTCAATGTCATAGGTTCTCAGGTGTTTCCTAATTAATTAATTTCTAATTAATTAACCAATTATCCCGATCATGTTGTAACCTTAAATTTCCTCTTTTCCTGTTCACACGTCATCACGCCGAGTCTAAAGGGTATGCCACACTAAACGAGATCGCTAACGAGATCGCTAAAACGTCACTATTTAGCGATCTCGTTAGCGACCTCGTTGTGTGTGGCATGTAGCAACGATGTGGCCCCTGCTGTGATGTCGCTGATCGTTCACTAGCGTTCTGGACCGTTTTTTGATCGTTGGCGTCCCGCTGGTGAGCCTATATCGCTGTGTTTGGCACCTTTTGCGAACGACGAGCGACCTCGTTTGTGACGCATATGACAGCGGCGCAGGCGGGACTAGGGTTTTTAGCGTCACAGAGTGGATCGCAATATCTATAAGTTCTCTTTTGCGTCACAGAGAGGATCGCAGAAGTTGCAAAGCAGGCTAGCAGGACGCAGAGAGCAGGAGCGATGCTGGAAATTCCTATGAATCAGAAGCGCTCAGTACATGCTAATGACAGGTCCTAACGACCGCCAAAGTCGTTAAAGAGATCGCTGACCGCTGATGTGTCGTTTATGAGATCTCCTGTTTGGCAGCTACTAGCGACCTAAAAGAGATCACACCAACGATCTCATTAGCTTGCGTCGTTATCGTGATCGCTAACGAGATCGCTAAGTGTGGCAGTACCTTAAGAACGCAGTTAGCTTTTGAAATGTGTTCTGTTTTCATCCCCTCGCACTTCTTATCCTCGATGTACACTTATGCCTAGTTATTTGCAGTGATGCCTTCTTTGTTTTACTTACTAAACAAAGACTCTGGATTTTATGGATTGAAGCTGGATCTCTTCCCTTTTGTAAGTTAATCTCTGCCACCCCTGACTTGTACCAATGTCACCAGTTTATAAGTGTTATTCATTTTACCCGTCATTGTGTTAATGTTATGGCATGTGGTTGTCTTCCTTATTACCGGTACTTTCACTGACGAGGGATTTCATTGTGAGCTCCTTAAAATAAATTTAGAAAGCTCTTTTGAGTTATAGAAAAAAAAAATCCTATCCAATCTATCTTTCTTCCTTTATAGGAAATCGTTGTGAGAATAACTGGTTATCACTAAATTGTAAAGAAGACGATGAAGATATCAGGAAGCACTCTAATGGAGAAAACCTCATTACCCTTCATGTACCTCCTGGACTTCACAGCACTTCACTTTCTTACAATTCTCCTAATCATGAGGAACCTTCTCCTGAGCAATCTCACATTGTTACCACAATTCCAGGTGACAAAGTGGATACAAGATTTCAGTGTGACAAGCAATTTACCAAAAGCTCAGATTTGTTAACACAAAGAAAGCGCAAAGGAGAAAAGACATACTCCTGTTCAGAATGTGGGAAATGCTTTACAAATAAAACAAAATTTGTTATACATCTGAGAATTCACACAGGAGAAAAACCATTTTCATCTTCGGAATGTGGGAAATGCTTTACAGATATAGGGACTCTTCGTACACATCAGAGAACTCACACAGGAGAAAAGCCATTTTCATGTTCACTATATGGGAAATCCTTCCCAACTAAAGGGAATCTTAGTAGACATCAGATCATCCATACTGGAGAGAAGCCGTATTCATGTTCAGAATGTTGGAAATGTTTTAGAAATAAGTCAGATCTTGTTAAACATCAAAGAATTCACACAGGGGAGAAACCGTATTCATGTTTACAATGTGGAAAATGCTTTCCAGAGGAATCACAACTTCGTATACATCAGAGAATTCACACAGGAGAAAAGCCGTATTCATGCTCATGCTGTGAGAAATGCTTTACTGATAAATCTAGTCTTGTGAAGCACGAAAGAAGTCACAAAGGAGCGAAGTATTCATGTTCAGAATGTGGGAAATCTTTTATACATAAATCAAATCTTGCTACACATGAGAGAATTCATACTGGAGAGAAGCCGTATTCATGTTCAGAATGTGGGAAATCTTTTTTATATAAATCAATTCTTACTACACATCAGAGAATTCACACTGGAGAAAAGCCGTATCCATGTTCATTCTGTGAGAAATGCTTTACAGATAAATCAAGTCTTGTGAAACACAAGAGAATTCACACAGGAGTGAAGTTGTATTCATGTTCAGAATGTGGAGAATCTTTTATATATAAATCAAATCTTACTACACATCAGAGAATTCACACAGGAGAGAAGTTGTATTCATGTTCAGAATGTGGAGAATCTTTTATATATAAATCATATCTTGCTACACATAAGAGAATTCATACTGGAGAGAAGCCATTTTCATGTTCAGAATGTGGGAAATGTTTTAGAGATAAATCAGATCTTGTTAAACATAAGAAAATTCACACAGGAGAAAAGCCGTATTCATGTTCAGAATGTGGTAAGTCCTTCAAAGTTAAAAATGAACTTATTATACATCAGAGAATTCATACAGGAGAGAAGCCGTATTCATGTACAGAATGTGGGAAATGTTTTAGAAATAAATCACATCTTGTTAAACATCAAATAATTCACACAGGGGAGAAACCGTTTCCTTGTTCACAATGTGGAAAAAGCTTTAGAGATAAATCAAAACTTCTTATACATCAGAGAATTCACACAGGAGAGAGGCCATATTCATGTTCACTCTGTGAGAAGTGCTTTACAGAAAAATCAAGTCTTGTGCGACACGAGAAAAGTCACACAAGTCGTAGAGAAGCCGTATTCTTGTTCACTCTGAGAAATGATCAAGTCTTGTGAGCCACGAGAGAAGTCACACAGGAGAGAAACTGTATTCATGTTCACAATGTGGAAAATTATTTATAAATCATATCTTCTAAAACATGAAAGCAGGCATATAGGAAAGAAACAACAATTATGTTCTGTGTTTTATAAAGTTTAATAAACATTGCTCAGCGTAAATGAGTACACCCCCTTTGATAAGTAAGATTTTAATTTATATCTCACTGAACACCTGAAAAATTTCTAAAATTTTGCCAACACTGAATTTCATAGAACATTTTTTTTTGTAATCAAAACATGAAAGTAAGGTTAATAATATAACTATCATTACAAAATCTTCAGTGTTACTTAAATTAGCTGATGTGTTCCCCCCATGTCAAAAACTACTTCATCTAGCATCTTCTAGGCATGGAATGAACACTTTGGTGACGCAATAATTTTTTTTTCTTTTTCAAGAACCAGCGCTCTTAGAGTCTGGATGATGGATGGAAAGTGATGACAACTTGTCTCTTCAGATTTTCCCCACAGGTGTTTGGTGGGGTTCAGATCAGGAGACATTTCACCGCTGAATCACTTTCACCCTGTTCTGCCGAAATACAACAGTGGCCTTAGATGTGTGTTTTGTATCATTGTCATGTTAGAAAATGCCGGTCTACCAAGGACATGGAGTGATCTTCTCTTTCACTATAAAGCAGAACATTGTGAATTCATGATGCCATCAATGACATGTAGACCCCGACACCAGCAGCGCTCATGCAGCCCCACATAAGGACACGGCCACCACCATGTATCACTGTAGGTACCATGCATTTTCATTGTATTCATCATAGCGATGAGCGAGCGTGCTTTCCACTGCTCGATCAAGCATCGGGGTTTTTGGGTACGCTTGGTACTTGATCGAGTATCCCTGGTGCGCGAGCAGATGCCCAAGTCCTCGCCTCTCATGTTTCCCGGTTGTTTTTCAGCCACATGCGAGGATCGCCTGCCGATTAATCACATTAATGCTGTAGCCATTTTGGATATTAGCATTAATGTATATAAGACCTAGTGACACGATGCCACACTGTGCCCCGTAAACAGAGTAAGGAGCGGAGCTGTAGAAGGGATAGTAGTGCATTACCGTCCTTGCTGCTCCAACGTAAAACCAAAACTCCTTATCAGGCCTACATCTGTTCTATTACCTTACTAATGACCTTTTTATGCTTATTAATGTCTTATTTGCTGTATTTAATTGCTGGAGAAGGGCTAGTTTGGCATTTAAGCAGGGTTTATTACCTTATAGTCCTTGTTGCTGCAGCCTAAGGCCAAAAGTCCTTTTCAGTTCTACATCTATTCTATACCCCATTAATACCACTGTTCGGTGCATTCAGTGTAGGGATAGCCCCTGGAAGGAGGATAGTTTTTGATTAGAGGCATATAGGCAGGATTTATTGCTTTACAGTCCTTCTATAGGTATACTGCTGCTGCAACCTAACTGTGTTGGCCAGGTTATGGGTGATGTTATGGGACACGTGCTGGTGTAATGCGGGGACAACACGCCGGGAAAAATAGTGGCGCTGGTGACCAAGTGCCACCATGAGGTTGTGGAAAGCTTCAGTGTCCACATGCCTTAATGGCAATGTTTCTAGGGCAAGCAGTCAGGATATGCAATTACATAGCACCCTGTGTACTTTCCTCCTCGATTTCCACCTGGTCCACATGCAAAGCTTTCTCTTTAATTGTGAGCATTTAAGTAGACACAGCAGTGGAATTATTACGCTGGTTATGGCGTCATTAATGCTCACCATCTTGGTTGATTCCTCAAAGTTTTGTAGAACCTCACAGATGTCAGACATCCATATCCACTCCTGTGCGGAGGCTGACCAGAATACCGACGGGCATGTTGTAGCTGGTGTTCAATTACTGCTCTCTGCTACTCACAAAGCCTTCCACAGTACATGTGTAATGTGGCGTTCCAGTACGTGGTTACATCGAGTACCAGACTGTGAGCTGGCACTTGAAAGCGCTGCTGCAGCACTACCAGAGGGGCGGCGTCTGCAAGTGACTTGCGGAAAAGGACGCACACACGGCGTACCTTCACAATTAGATTTCCTATTCTTTTGCAGGTTTTTTTGCATTGAAATGTTTTAGATCACCAAACAAATGTAAATATTAGACAAAGACAACAGAAGAGAAACAGATACAGGACCAAAGCAATGCATATATATCATCTAGTCATCTTACATAGGTGTAGCATTGGTGATAATGTTATATATGTGTGAAGCAAGAGAATGGCAGACCATTCGGGTTAGTGCAATAGAACCAAGAGAGAAAAACCAAATATGTGGTCGAGTAATGATACCAAGGCTTAGATGGAAAAATAAAACACCTCTGTTGGGACAAAATGGTGAGAAGGTGGCACTACAAACAGGAAAAAAATGCCTGCACGTACATACAATAATGAAAAGATGAATAAAATACATAAAAATAAGAGACCCTCAGACTGCACACCAAAAAGAAGCCGAATGCTTGAAAGACAAACATTTAAATAAGTATAGGGGCATCCATGAAGGTCATAGCAAATCCGATGTCCTCATCAAATGTCAGGATAATGATAGGACCAATATAACAATGTGCAATAGCAAAGATTGGAAGCCACAGAAATGTGTAACCGCAGTATAGGGTGATCGATATGCTGAGACACAATAGTAGGTAATACTGAGATCATATAATATATGAGTCAACACTAAGTGTGAAGCAGAACAGACTGAAGAGTCAATGCATAAACATGGAAGGGATCACAAGTACTATATGGTATAGTCATAATAGGAGTGTAAGTAATGAACAGTGCACCTGCAGTATAGAAGGGAAGGCCTGTATTACCTAAGTGGTATGTTTGCGGCACGCGCCCCGATGTGCATTTCGGACCTCGTCCTTTGTCAGGGTTGGTAGATAACAAACACAAAGTGCAGTTTTTAAATGAAGGTCTTTATTATTAAGGGAAGAGGAAATATAAACCTACAAGGCCCAGTATGAAAAGGTGATTGCCCCCCTCCCTAAAACAAATTAACTGTGGTTTATCATATCTTTGGGAAGCCAAGTTCAAATTCCCTAACCACACGCAGGCCTTATTATTGTCACACCTGTTCTCAATCAAGAAATCACTTAAATAGGACCTGCCTGACAAAGTGAAGTAGACCAAATGTACCTCAAAAGCTAGACCTCATGCCGTGATCCAAAGAAATTCTGTTACAAAAGAGAAAGTAATTGAGATCTATCAGTCTGGAAAAGGTTATAAAGCTATTTCTGTTATGTTTCGGTAGCTGAGGAGTGCAGGTAAAAAAGGCAATACACCAGAGCAGTTGGAATCTATGAGATTGCATTACCCTGACTAACCACCACAACTAGAGGCAGCCGTGGAGTGTTCCTACGTTGGTCCTAGACGCCTCGTCACAGCCTGAGAAACTAACTACACCTAAAGATAGAAAGAGGAAAGCTATCTGCCCCGGAGCAGATCCCCAAAGAACATAGAAAGCCCCCAAACATGTAATGGCGGTTAGACAAGAAGAAATACTGACACAGACAGAAAATAGTATGAGCAAACGTTGGGGCCCAAACTACCTAAATAGAAAAGGATAGGAAGGGCACTTACTGCAATCCCAAAAAACCCTGAAAAGCACCAACTCTACTAATTTCAAAAACACCTGAGATCACACGACCTCTACCACCTAAATTAGTTCTCTGGTGTAACAAAATCAAAACAGCAGCCACTGAAAAAACTGGAAAAAGCAAATGTACAAACATCAGTGGCTGAACTGAACTGAGAGGGCAAAAGCCCCCTGAGGGGACCCTGAAGGCCCCCACAGAAGTGCAGGACAAAATGCAAAAATCAAGCACAAAAACAAAAAGAAGAAAATGTCTTATCTGTTAGCAGGAGATGCAGACACGACACAGCAGGCTACAAAGGAAACAGGAATCAAGGATTGAGACCAGAACAATTGATCACCGGCAACCCTGATGGGAAGGCGACTCCCTTATATAAGACCAGTCAGTAACACCTGATTCACAATCTTCACTGGACAGTCCAGTACCGCTTGTAACCACCAGAGGGAGCCTCTGCTCAGAACTCATTTGAAGTCCATTCACAACACATTTCTAAAACTTTGGGACTCCAGCGAACCACAGTGAAAGCCATTATCCACAAATAGCGAAAACATGGAACAGTGGTGAACCTTCACAGGAGTGGCCGGCCGACCTAAATTACTCCAAGAGCGCAGCAACGACTCATAAAAGAGGTCACAAAAGACTCCAGAACAACATCCAAAGAATTGTAGGCCTCACATCCCTAGTTATCTAGTATAACTTTTGCCAGAAAACATCTTGATGATCCCCAAGACTTCTGGGAGAATACTCTGGACTGACGAGACAAAAGTTGAACTTTTTGAAAGGTGTATGTCCCATTACATCTGGTGTACAGTCATGGCCAAAAGTTTTGAGAATGACACAAATATTAATTTTTACAAAGTCTACTGCTTCACTTTTTCTAATGGCAATTTGCATATACTCCAGAATGTTATAAAGAGTGATCAGCTTAACAGTAATTACTTGCAAAGTCAATATTTGGCTAGAAAATGAACTTAATCCCCCAAAACACATTTCAACATCATTGAAGCCCTGCCTTAAAAGGACCAGTTAACCTCTTTTCAGTGATTGCTCCATTAACACAGGTGTGGGTGTTGATGAGGACATGGCTGGAGATCAATCTGTCATGATTAAGTAAGAATGACACCACTGGACACTTTAAAAGGAGGCTGGTGCTTGGCATCATTGTTTCTCTTCTGTTAACCATGGTTATCTCTAAAGAAACACGTGCAGTCATCATTGCAATGCACAAAAATGGCCTAACAGGGAAGAGTATCGCAGCTAGAAAGATTGCACCTCAGTCAACAATCTATCGCATCATCAAGAACTTCAAGGAGAGAGGTTCCATTGTTGCCAAAAAGGCTTCAGGGCGCCCAAGAAAGACCAGCATGCGCCAGAACCGTCTCTTAAAAGTGTTTCAGCTGCGGGATCGGGCTACCAGCAGTGCAGAGCTTGCTCAGGAATGGCAGCAGGCAGGTGTGAGTGCATCTGCATGCACTGTGAGGCAGAGACTCTTGGAGCAAGGCCTGGTCTCAAGGAGGACAGCAAAGAAGCCACTTCTCTCCAGAAAAAACATCATGGACAGACTGATATTCTGCAAAAGGTACAGGCAGTGGACTGCTGAGGACTGGAGTAAAGTTATTTTCTCTGATGAATCCCCTTTTCGATTGGGACATCAGGAAAACGCCTCATTCGGAGAAGACAAGGTGAGCGCTACCACCAGTCTTCTCTCATGCCAACTGTTAAGCATCCTGAAACCATTCATGTGTGGGGTTGCTTCTCACCCAAGGGAATCGGCTCTCTCACAGTCTTGCCTAAAAACACAGACATGAAAAAAGAATGGTACCAGAATGTCCTCCAAGAGCAACTTCTCCCAACCCTCCAAGAGCAGTTTGGCGATCAACAATGCCTTTTCCAGCATGATGGAGCACCTTGCCATAAAGCAAAGGTGATAACTAAATGGCTCAGGGAACAAAACATAGAGATTTTGGGTCCATGGCCTGGAAACTCCCCAGATCTTAATCCCATTGAGAACTTGTGGTCAATCATCAAGAGACGGGTGGACAAACAAAAACCTAAAAATTCTGACAAAATTAAAGCATTGATTGTGCAAGAATGGACTGCTATCAGTCAGGATTTGGTCCAGAAGTTGATTGAGAGCATGCCAGGGAGAATTGCACAGGTCCTGAAGAAGAAGGGTCAACACTGCAAATATTGACTTGCTGCATTAACTCATTCTGACTGTCAATATAAGCTTTTGTTACTCATATGTTTGCAATTATTATATTTCTGTCTGTGATAAAAACATCTGTCAAACACAAATAAAAACCAGAGGGCAGCAGATCATGTGAAAATATAATATTTGTGTCATTCTCAAAACTTTTGGCCATGACTGTAGAAGTAGCACAGCATTTCAGAAATGGAACATCATACCAACAGTAAAATGTATTAGTGTGATGGACTGGGCAGTTTTGCTGCTTCAGGACCTGGAAGACTTGCTGTGGTAAATGGAACCATGAATTCTGCTATTTATCAAAAAATCTTGAAGGAGAATGTCCGGCCATCTGTTCATGACCTCAAGCTTAAGTGCATGTGGGTTATGCAGCAGAAGGAAAAACACATCAGCAAGTCCACCTCTGAGTGGCTTAAGAAAACCAAAATTAAGACTTTGGAGTGTCCTAGTCAAAGTCCTTACCGTAATCCTATTGAGATGCTGTGACATGACCTTAAAAAGGCAGTTCTTGCTCGGAAACTCTCCAATATGGCTGAATTACAACAATTCTGCAAAGATGCAGAGTGTTGTAAAAGAATCATTGCCAGTTGTCGCAAAGCCTTGATTGCAGTTGTTGCTGCTAAGGGCGGCCCAACCAGTCATTAGGTTTGGGGCAATCACTTTTTCACACGGAGTCCTGTAGGTTTGGATTTCTTTTTACCTTAAAAATAAAGTTTGTTTGTTGATCTGAAACATTTAAGTGTGACAAAAGAATAGGAAATCAGGAGGGGGCAAACACTTTTTCACACAACTGTAAGTGAAACTGCATTTATTGAATGGATGAAAGGCCCAAAATAAATCTCTTGTGCCCCAAGATGGGTTGGAGAAGTTTTTCCCACATGGTTCAGGACTTTTCATTTGCAAATGTCTCCCAGGAGATAATTGAATATATATTTCAATCCCTACCTCAGTATATTTGAAGCCTCGGGAAACCTGAGGAAGCACAGGAGGAATAACTGCCTACTTAAGCAGGAAAATTAGTAAAAAAATTCCCATCTGCCAACACTGGCAGCAGAGGTCATAGTTCCTTGGGTAATCATGGAGGAGAGACGAGAAAGACACCAGATCCAACAGAAGCAGGGGAAGATTACCAAAGGTGTTTGACAGTTTCTTGACCCTTCCAGCACCCAGGCCCTGATGTGTGGGGTACACTGACAAGGAGGTAAAAGTTTTGGAAGATGGTGAAGGAGTACCTATCTGACCCTACCAGCGTTTTCTGTGATTCCTCTGTGCCGTACAACTATTGGGTATCTGGACACGTAGTGTAGGGAGAGATGCTGGAGAAGGGCTAGTTTAGCCTTAGAGGCATCTAGGCTGTGTTTAATATTGTTATTGCATTACTTGTCCACCGCTGCTGCTGCACCAGTAAAACAACAGTCCTTGTCAGGGCTAAATAATTTCCTTTCTGTAGTAAAACTTCTGTTACCTGCATTGAGTGGAGGGATAACTGGTGGAGGAGGAACAGTTTTGGATTTGAATCATATACTGTAGGCAGGGCTTATTGTCTTACAGTCCTTCTAATACAGAAATCCCCAACCTTTCAGACCATGAGTGCCACATTCAGCTATGAAAGGAGGTTGTCAGCCACATTCAGCTTTAAGAAAGGGTTGCGAGCCACATCCAGCTCGTGCCCCACCCAAAGTAGTGACACTCAGAACTCCCATTATAATGGTAGCCAAAGCTTTTCCACTGAAATCACACCAAGGCCAATATGCCAATCTTCAGGGTCTCCTATCTTATTCCCATTCAGATCTGCTCTTCTGTGCAGGGATACACACAAAAGTCACCATCTAGAGATCTACTCTTAATAGCTGTTTGCTACACTTTGTGCTAATGCACCAAGCTGGCAGACAGCAGCGAGCAGCACATCAAGGGTCCGCAAGCCACATGTGGTTCTCGAGCTACAGATTGGGGACCCCAGCTCTAAAGATTTTGACCTAGGGCTGCCTGATTACCCTCTAAAAATTTGGAGTGATGGCCGCATGATGACCCTATTGCTATGGAGGATGACTCACAAAAAAAAAACCATGAACCGGATATCATTCTTTGAGTGGGAAGGGGTGTATGGGAATACACCAGAAAAAGAAGCACCTAAACCTTGGCCTGTGAACTTATTTTGGGTGGGTGCTTTGGGGAACAGCCCACCTTCTACCTCAAGCCACCTCAATGCCTTTCCTGCCTGTTGTGGTGCTGTGGATCCCTCTTCCTCTGCACTGCTGTCTTCTCTCTGCATGGCACCTTACAGGTTGGGTGAGAGACTTCATCGTCCATCACTTCGTCTTCCACTTCTGCATTCTGGCCCTCCTAACTGTGCACCTGTGTCTCAACATCTACCTCTTGAGACTCTAATTGCCATTCCCCACTGTCATCTTCCTCTAACCATAGCTTCTCAAACATTTGGGCATCACTACACACAATCTTCTCATGTCCTTCTTGAGATGTGCAGGGTGAGAGGCCAGAATCAATAGATGGAGGTGTAAAGGGCTCTTGGAGTGTCTTAAGTGTGCAATCACTTGTCTCTTGAGACTCACCATGGTAGGAGAAAGGAGGATCAAGGTGAGGAATATGTGGTCCAGACTCTTGGCTAGTGAGACTGGAACCTGTGGAAGACTGGGTGGTGCTGGGAAACATACTAGAAGCATTATCTTCCATCCACCCGACCACCTGCTTGCACTGTTCTGGTTTCAAGAGTTGTGTCCCATGCACCCCTGCAAAGTGGGACAGAAATCTAGAATGGATGAGCATGTTTGTTGTGCTCCCGCAGCAGGTACCAGTCCCCTACCGCGCACCTTGCATATTTTAACCACTTTACTCCCGGACCATTTTCCATTTACGTTTTTGCTCCCCTTGTTCCCAGAGCCATAACTTTTTTATTTTTACGTCAATATTGCCATCTGAGGGCTTGTTTTTTGCGGGACGAGTTGTACTTGTGAATGACACCATTGATTTTACCATATAATGTACTGGAAAACAGGAAAAAAAATTCCAAATGCAGTGAAATTGCAAAAACAGTGCAATTCCACAATAGTTTTTAGTTTTTTTTTACCATATTCACCAAATGCTAAAACTGACCTGCAATTATGATTCTCCAGGTCGTTACGAGTTTACTGACACCAAACATGCAGGTTCTTTTTTATTTAAGTGGTGAAAAAACATCCACAGTTTGTAAAAAAAATAAATAAAATAAATAAATAAGTTGCATAATTTCTGAGACCATATTTTCTGAGGGTCATGTTAATATGCTGGTTCCCCATTTGTCTCTGCGTTGCAAGGCCTGGACTGGTTGATATTCCCAGTTACTTTCACCAGTGTGCCACCCAACCAGTGACTAATCCTCACAGTTTGAACCTTCCCCTGTTCAGCAGTGGTGACAGATGAATTATGTGCCTAACCAGATGTCAAGCTGTGCCATGGGGCCTGTGCATTCTACAATGAGGCAATAGTCAAACTGATGTTACTCTTGGGGTGGAGACATTATACCAGAAGGTCACTATACCCTCTTCATGAGTGACTACCCCCTGGTGACTGGCTACACCTTGGGCTAGGTAAAGGATAAGTGTTAGATGGATGAGGAGTGGCAGCCACCATTGGCCTCTGGATCTGGCATCTCCTTGCAGTGGGAAATGTGGATCCATTGACTGCTGTGGCAGTGGTCAACAGGACTTGGAACGGGCAGTCATCTCCAGGCTCGAGGGTATGTCTGTTGAACCTCTTATTGGTGAAGATCCAGTCACTGGGCAGGATCTGGTGGGCTCCTTCTAGGTCCTCAGGATCTAGGAGGGATGAAACTTGAGAACATATTTTAGTCACATATTATAGTTAACTTACCAACAAACTTAGTCTGCATATGGAAAACTATAGAAGTAAAATATAATCCTAAACTGTGAGTATTTACAAATAGGATCTTATAGGGGCTAATTTTTGTTTGACCTGCTAGTGCGTATGTGTGTGTGTGCGTGAGACCCAAGGAGAAGACTAAAACTCATGCTATGGCTCCCCTGTTTCTTGTCCAACATTAAGTATGTAGGGTTAACTTTACTCTGAGGCCTTAAATTTTTCTTTGTTCATCAATAGGCGTCTTTCATCCTGTGCGGCTCCATCTTGGGTCCATTTCTCCTTTTCTTCTTTGGATGCTTGCTTCTGGATTGTCAGAGCATCTTTTTCCACGCTTTCCGTTTTCCTCTGTTTCCGGACTCATTAGGGAGTACAGATGAAATGTTTGTGTGAAATGGTATCATTGCTGCCTCTTTGCTGTTGCATCAGCCAGTCTGTTGCTCACCGCTTTCCTTGAGGTTTCTCCAATGTGCACTTTCACCTTTACCACCATAAATCTTTCTGGCATCAATAAGGACTCCTTCAGTTCTTCTATGGCTTTGTGGAGTCTGACAGGCTTTGTCTTCTATGGCTTTGTGGAGTCTGATTAGCCGTGATGAAATTTCCTGCCCTCAAGATTGGTTGTAGCTTTGTGTTGAGCAGACATCTTGCATGCTTCTGTCAAGGCCCGCAGTTGTTTTGCTAGCAGCACAGTATCTTCTGTCAATACTGCTATACCATTGTGCGAACAGCCTTCTGGTCTGCATACCTTGATCCATCTACAAAGAGCATCAGGTCTTCCAAAGGTACATCAGTGACTGTATAAAATCCAGAGGTTTCTTGCCTCAGGAGAGCGAGACAATCGTGTTGAGCCATTTTAGAGTCGACTACCACTTCCACTAGTGTGTCAGAGATGTGATCTTCATTCTCTCCCCCTTGGCAGAGGTAGGAGAGTAGCTGGGTTAAGGACAGCACATTTGGAGATGGTGATGTTGTCTCAGAGCAGAATAGGGCATTGCAGACGTTGGTGGCAGACAGATGTTTTGTCTGTATCTTCAACTGGTGGCCCAGAATGATGTCAAAGGTCTTATTCAGCAACAGGCAGCTAGTTCAAGTATGGAAGAGTAGTACCCAAAAGGGCGTTGTCTTCCTCCATGAAATTGGGTCAGGACCCCAGTTGCATGGCCTTCTTCATGACACACAGGCAGAACAGTTTGTTGTAGAGCAGGAGAGGATGTGATTGCAGCTTTTAGTATGTAGAATTCATCTATGGCTTCCTTGGTTAGACTGAAGGGAGTGTCCTTGAGGCAGTCATACAGGAGTTGCATGTGTAGAGAGGCATCCAGTATTCAGGGACAGCAGTAGGATACAAGTCCAAGGAAGGACTGAAGCTGTGTTGACTTGGAGTTTTGACAGCAGGTCTGAGACTACTAGTTGAGACAGCATACTCTGTATAGGTCGTAGGTCTATGTGTAGGGGTCTGGTAAATCAATGTTCCTGATTACACTTCTGGCTGCACTGGTACCCACCATGAAATTGAGGGGTTTACCCTCAAACTCTGGGTGGTAGGTGTTGTTTCGCTCAGCTGTTTTTGTGGACTGTAAGAGTATACGTACTTTCTTTACGGATTCAGTATGCCAATATCCTATTATGATCTGGACCTTGGTGGTGGTCCTAGGAGTGGCTGATGCTGGTGTCAAAGATTCTTCCAATCGGGGACTAACTTGCATTTCAAATCTGAGATCCTGAAACTTTTGATTAAATCGGTGGAAGAAACTCTCCACAGCTTCCCCTTTTTCCTGCATGACATCCTGGAGAATGGGGGTCTGGGCTGGTAGGCGGTTCCTAGCCCAGACATAAAGCTTACGGAGGAAATCTCCGGATACATGTAATTCATGTATGGGTGGGGGTGAGGGGACCATACATACCAGGATAGGGTTTAAGGTGTACCATGCATACCAGGATAGGGATGAGGGGTGCCATGCATACCAGGATAGGAGGGGGGCAGCACATACCAGGATGGGAGATCATATACCTATAAAAATGCTTGCCATCCGGGCATAGATTGGGTTCATAGCTAGTTAGTATATAAAATAATTAAGAAAAACCGTCCCATATAACCCATTAAAGATAAAGAGTGCCCTCCTAAGAAGAGTGTATTCAAGATACTATTACATGTAATTTTGCAGTCAATATAGTTTTAAGGTTGAAGGTAAACCTAATGTGTTGATTCAGAGGAAGGCAAAAACCACATGAGGCAGATGCTAATTGCCCCTTATTATTGCCCTTCAAAAAGAACCTGAAGACCCACCTCTTCCGACAAGCCTACAACCTGCAGTGATCATCAGTCTACTGAACCACCGCACGACCAGCTCTACCCTCTCCTAGTGTATCCTCACCCATCCCTGTAGACTGTGAGCCCTCGCGGGCAGGGTCCTCTCTCCTTCTGTACTTGTGTGTGCCTTGTATTGCTCATGTTTACTGTACTTGTCTATATTTGCCCCTCTTCACATGTAAAGCGCCATGGAATAAATGGAGCTATAAAAATGTATAATAATAATAATAATAATTCAAGCCATTCTACATGCAGGTTGTCGCGTTCAAGGGCCAGTCGCATTCTCGGCCAAAAGGAATATCCTTCTCTAATTTGAGTGAGCCTCTCTAAATCTGTCCATGAGGCAGAATGCACCTTCTGTATTTGACGCTATATATATAGGATATATATAGGAGAAAACACGGCACTCAACTAAAAACGAGAATAGGTGCTCAAGTCAGGTATCCAACCTGATAAATGTAAGTCAAAAAATAACTGGGCACTCAAAAGTGTAACACGAGAATTTGTTTAATAAAGGTGCATCCAGACATGAAACAATTGAACGTTTTCGGTCCAACAGGACCTTCATCAGAATACTTGTCAAAGGAACACTGAAAAATATATACAGAAATATACATATTATAATAAAGACAATGTTTTGTCAATTAAATGCAATTAGAATGCAGTTCAAAAAATCCAAAAACAACGTCAATATATGAAAAATACATTGAAGAATATGTGTATATAGCAACAATTGCGAGTTCAATCCAAAAAACCAAAATAGAATAAACATCCAATGGTTGAAAAAAGGTGCTGAGTGAAACAAATGGTTAAGGAGTCAATCCAAAATATAGATACGTATAGGTAGTGAACAGATCCTTAAATAAGTAAATGGGGAGAGAAAAGGATACCGGATAGTTTCAGAGTGAGTCTTGTGATGTTCAGAAGTTGAGTGCACGATATTCGTGGTACTAAAAGGGAGAGAAATAAGTAGTGAGAGGACTGAATATTAAGAACACAGCTGAATACATGGACAAAATAGAATGCAATCTCCAAAAGGTAGCTAAAAAGGAAATTATGGATATATGTAAAAAATGACGTTTTTTCTTTAGCGCTATTTCTGTTTAGCGTTTACTTAAGATGCTTTTTTCATAGCTCTATTTCTCTTTTGGCTCTCAATGCTGATTCATTTTTCCTTCTCTAGTCCGGTTTTATTCACCGCTCTGTTGCTCTCATCTCCCCTCATATTATAGCATTACATTTTCCCCCCCTTCCCTATGCGCAGGCGCACATTGTTTCCTAGTGGCTAGGTTACAATACCGCTCTGAGACGGCGACCTCCGTCTTCTCTTTCTATCTAATCCTCCCGTGCTCACTGCGCAGGCGTACCTCGGTCTCTTCTCCTGCTGCCAGGTCACATGACCGCTCTCACACATAAAAACCCGGAAGTCGACTCACATGCACAGCTCCTTCTGCAGCAGACTTCTGCTTTTCTTGCTTCCCAGCGTGTTTACAGATCCGGACTCCCAGGTACTGCCTTTTGATATCCTCTTATCCTCTCTCCATTTTGGCAATTCTTGCAATCCTCTTTACCTTCTCCATCTCCCTATGCAGTGCCACATGACAGCTACAGTGATGTAGTGGATGCGCTCAGAACCAACTCTGAGCAGTAGGTCCAAGGACTGTCAATCACCACCTTTGAGGAGCTGAAGGACCTGATGGTGAAAGACCAATTTCTTCATCTTTTTCCCATGGAGGTGCGAGTTTGTGCTGGACTGGAAGCTAAAGGAGGCCGCCAAGGTTGATGTATATGAGGCCAATCATACACCGGAGGTGCGGAAGTCAGCAGTCACCAGCTGGAAAGGGGCTAAGCTGACAACCACCCCCCGTGTCTCTGCCAGCCAGCCCTCAGGGGGTCTGGCCCCATCTTCCAGCACCCGGCCTGCATATGACTCCCGGCACTGCGATACCTGTGACAGGACTGGACACATCAGCCTTGTCTGCCCGGATAGGCAGAAGATGAACCCCATACCTGAGGCCCCGGGGTCTAGTGCATTCTTTTTGTAGGTGGGCCAGGTTGGGAGAGCCTGCAAGAATTTGCAACCAGTTACTGTGGAGAACACCATTACTGTTGGGCTTAAAGACAATGGTGCAGAACGTACTCTCGTGCACACTGAGTTTGTGTTATCGGAGGAACTCATTCCTGGGAAAACCCTGTCACTGGTTTTGGGGTGTTCGCTGTCTCTTACAGATGGCCTGGATTTTTCTGGATTGGGGTGCCGGGAAGGGGATAAGGGAAGTGGGGGTGTCGGAGAATCTCCCCACAAATGTTTTATTGGTAAATGATCTGGGACGGTTGGTTGCCCAATACATCCCTGACAACTCTCCAAGATCTGATACGTCATGTCATGCAAGCGTCCATAATGTGAATGTGATGCATAATAAAAATGTGTTGTCGTAAAGGAGAACTCAGTCACATTATGCTGTGGGGTGATTTGCTGAGGATCACCTAAAAGAAGGCAGCATAAGTGCTAAGTGCGATGGGAGCTGTTAAATATTAATTATTGGTTATGGATTTATTCTTTATTCACTCAATTCTGTACTGAGCACATTGACTTTCGCTGACATTACATATGTTATTTCTGTATGGTAAAATGTCAACCCCATATATAGAGGCCACGTGCTCTGAGGGACGTATGTATAACATGGCTACACGAAGGGAGGGGGCTCTCTACTTCATTCTCTTCAAGACACTCCAGGGACGTTTTACTCTGACACTACGTTGAATGGACAGCTTTTATGTAACCACGTGTTGCATCCAAAGATGCTTCTGACAGAGACAGATGTCATTTACAATTCAGGATCCAAAGAAAGAAGCGTATAACTTTGCTATGGACAATCTCTTTGTAACTATTTAATCCATTTTATGTTTTTCTGCAATGATGCTTTTTGGTGGACAGTCCAATAAACCACTACATTTTTTTTTATAAGAAACGTGACATTTTCATTAGATTATCGCATCTGGTAACAAGTCCTGGAAAAAATATACTAAAATAAGTATTTTTAACATTTGGTCAAGCCAGCCAGTCACACCTGATTTTTAGTGTGTGAATTTCCTACTACTTGCAAGGGGGCCTCAAGAGAAGCAAAAGAACGTCAGATGTGCAAGCAGCCAGAACTTCTCTACGATATTTCAGGATCAGAAAAGAACCTATGAATGAGGACTAAGAGTTGCTAGATGGATTGATTAGTACTAGAAGTACTACAAGAATCAGATGTGCTGATGACCAGAGCCCAGCGTTGTCCAAGAAAGGAACTACAATCTGAGATATTTCAAGGTAAGAAACATGGATGTAATTACTTCTTTTTCTAAACAAAGTAGACTGAAATTTATGTCTATAGATCAGTCTAATTTAGAAGTTTTAAGGCTCAGCTTATATGCAGAATGTGAAATGGAAAATCTAAAATTAGATTCTAAGCTGGTGTCCTTTAATAGAGAAAAATTGAAAAATATTTTACAGTTGGTTGACGTATTTCACAAGTTTGTGTCACAGAAATCTAAAAATGATTGTGTAGAAATAGTGTCAGATAATACTAGTGATGTTCCCGAGATTGACTGTAATGAGGAAATTGGACAAGATGTGAGACACGTGTCTGTAATGGCTACTGAAGGTGACCTTTTCTCTGATGATGTAAAAAAAAATGGTGGAAATGTGGGAGGAGACTTGAGAACTGATGTAGGAGGAAACATGGGAGGAGACTTCAGAACTGATGTAGATGACGTATGAGGGACGGATGTAAAAAGGCTACCAAAAATAGAAGACAACTCAGAGGCCCAACTCCAAATTAAAGTTAAGAAAAAATTGTTAAAACTATGCAAAATCATTCCTGCATATGATAACAAAATCCATGTATGCAGAAATTCTGAAATATTCGAGAGTGTTGCTGATAAGTTTGAAATAACTAATAAAGAGAAGAATCAGTTATTTAAGATGTGGCTTCCTGCAACCTTTTCCAGACGCTTAATATTAAAATTGTCTTGTGATAATGACTCACATGAAGATTTAACCCCTTCCCGACCCATGACGCCGACTTCGGCGTCATGAAAACCAGTGCCATCCCGACCCATGACGCCGACGTCATGCTATAAATCATGTTCCTGCGGGTCGGGTGACCGGGGTCACTGAAAGGTCACCCGACCCGCAGGCACAGGACCCTTAGTGCATCACCACAGGGGGGTTGGCTTAACCCCCACGTGGCCACGATCGCTCTGATTGGCTGTTAAAAGTGAAACAGACAATCAGAGCGATTTGTAATATTTCACCAATGAAACTGGTGAAATATTACAATCCAGCCATGGCCGATGCTGCAATAGCATCTGCCATGGCTGGATACCAAGATCTGACCCCCCAACACAAAGTCACGGCGGTGATTGGCCGCCGCCACCGAAAGATGGCGGTGATCGGTCATCGCCGTCACTATCTGCTCCCCTGCTCCTGCGATCCGCTGCCCCACCTTCTGATCCCCCCTCACCTTCTGACCCCCCCTACTCACCTCTCACAGTCCACCGATGTCCCTGGATCCGTCCCAGCGGCTGCCCGGGATTCTTCATGGGCGCCGCCAGCTTGGAAAATGGCGGGCGCATGCGCAGTGCGCCCTCCAGTGTACAAAAATTTATTTTGATCACTGTGATAAACTGTCACAGTGATCAAAATAAAAAAAGTAAATGAACCCCCCTGTCATAGGTTGGGACAAATAATAAAATAAAGAATTTTTTTTTTTTCTAGCGGATTTTGCTGCTGATACGCAGCTGATTTTGCTGCGGATCCGTGGCGGATATTGCTGCGGATCCGCGGCGGATATTGCTGCTGATCCGCGGCGGATATTGCTGCGGATCCGCGGCGGATATTGCTGCGGATCCGCGGCGGACTTTGCTGCTGATCCGCGGCGGACTTTGCTGCTGATCCGCGGCGGACTTTGCTGCTGATCCGCGGCGGACTTTGCTGCTGATCCGCGGCGGACTTTGCTGCTGATCCGCGGCGGACTTTGCTGCTGATCCGTGATGGATCTTGCTGGGGATCCGCGGCAGATTTTGCTGCTGATCCGTGGCGGATTTTGCTGCGGATCCACGGCGGAGATTTTGCTGCGGATCCGCAGCGGATTTGGCGCTGCGGATCCACAGCAGATCCAGAGACCATGTACAGTACAATGCAAATAAATGGTTAAAAAAAACGCTGTGCACATGCGGATTTGCTGCAGTTTTAAATCCGCAGCATGTCAATTCTTTGTGCGGATTCCGCAGCGGTTTTACACCTATTCCATTATAGGTGTAAAACCGCAGGAAAAACCGCAGCAAATCCGCGCTAAATTCGCAGGTAAAACGCAGGTCATTTTACCTGCGGATTTAAGAAAAATCCGCAAGTGAATCCGCAACGTGTGCACGGGGCCTCAGGGTTAGGCTGGGTTCATATTGCATTATGGCAGTCCGTTAGATGGACTGCGTTTCACCGCGGTGTAACGCAGTCCGTTAACGCTGCCATTCACCCCATTTGTGTGCGTATCGCAACGCATGCCGTAAAGCGGCATGCGTTCGCGACGTGCCGTCATTCAGTGACTGAGCCTCGGACACGGGCTGCAGCGTCTGGGCTCCGTCACCGCTAGCACAGATGAATCATCTGCTGATTCCTCTGCGCTAGCGGGTATAGCATAACGCGATCACGTTATGCTATACCATTACCAGCCCGTCAAGGCTATGTGTTGAACGGGCTGGTAAAACGCAATATGAACCCAGCCTTAGGGTTAGAACTAGGGTTAGGGTTAGCATTAGGGTTAAGGTTAGAATTAGGGTTGGAATTTGGGTTAGGCTTGTGGTTAGGTTTATGGTTAGAGTTGGGATTAGGGTTAGGGGTGTGTTGGGGTTAGGGTTATGGTTAGTATTAGGGTTAGGTGTGTGTAGGGGTTAGGGTTGGGGTTAGGGGTGTGTTGGGGTTAGGGTTGGAGTTAGAATTGAGGGGTTTCCACTATTTAGGCACATCAGGGGGTCTCCATACGCGACATGGCGCCACCATTGATTCCTCCAAATTTTGCGTTCAAAAAGTCAAACAGTGCTCCCTTTATTCCAAGCCCCGACGTATGCCCAAACAGTGGATTATCCCCACATATGGGGTATCAGCGTACTCGGGAAAAATTGCACAACAACTTTGGGGTTCTAATTTCTCCTGTTAACATTGGGAAAAAAAAATTGGGGACTAAAAAGTTATTTTTGTGGAAAAAAAATGATTTTATATTTTCACGGCTCTGCGTTATAACCTTCTGTGAAGGACTTGGAGATTCAAAGTGCTTACCACACATCTATAGGAGTTCCTTGGGGGATCTAGTTTCCAAAATGGGGTCACTTGTGGGGAGTTTCTACTGTTTAGGCACATTAGGGACTCTGCAAACGTAACATGACGCCCGAAGACCATTCCATCAAGTGGGCATTTCAAAACGTCACTACTTCCCATCCGAGCCCCGATGTGTGCCCATACAGTAGTTTTCTCCCACATATGGGATATCAGCATACTCAGGACAAATTGTACAACAACTTTTGGGTATAATTTCTCATGTTACCCTTGAGAAAATAAAAAATAGTGGGCTGAAAAATCATTTTTTGAGAAAAAAAAAATGATTTTTTATTTTCACGGCTCTGCATTATAAACTTCTGTGAAGCACCTGGGGGTTTAAAGTGCTCACTATGCATCTAGATAAGTTCCTTAGGGTGTCTAGTTTCCAAAATGGGGTAACTTGTGGGGGAGCTCCAATGTTTAGGCACACAGGGACTCTCCAAATGCGACATGGCAACCGCTAAATATTCCAGCATATTTTCCATTCAAAAAGTCAAATGGCGCTCCTTCCCTTCTGAGCCCTGCCGTGCGCCCAAACAGTGGTTTATGACCACATATGAGGTATCTGTGTACTCAGGAGAAATTGCCCAACAAATTTTAGGATCCACTTTATCCTGTTGCCCATGTAAAAATGAAAAAATTGATGCTAAAAGAAAATTTTTGTTGGAAAAATTAAAATGTCCATTTTTTCCTTCCACGTTGCTTTAGTTCCTGTGAAGCACCTGAAGGGTTAATAATCTTTTTGAATGTAGTTTTGAGTAGCTTGAGGGGTGCAGTTTTTATAAAGGTGTCACTTTTGGGTATTTTCTGCCATATAGATCCCTCAAAGTGACTTCAAATGTGAGGTGGTCCCTAAAAAAATGGTTTTGTAAATTTTGTTGTAAAAATGAGAAATCGCTGGTCAACTTTTAACCCTTATAACTTCCTAACAAAAAAAATGTTGTTCCCAAAATTGTGCTGATGTAAAGTAGACATGTGGGAAATGTTATTTATTAACTATTTTGTGTCACATAACTCTCTGGTTTAACAGAATAAAAATTAAAAATTTGAAAATTACAAAATTTTCAAAATTTTCGCCAAATTTTCATTTTTTTTTCACAAATAAACGCAAAAATTATCGATTCTAAATTTACCACTAACATGAAGCCCAATATGTCACGAAAAAACAATCTCAGAATCGCTAGGATCCGTTGAAGCGTTCCTGAGTTATTACCTCATAAAGGGACACTGGTCAGAATTGCAAAAAATGGCAAGGTCTTTAATGTCAAAATAGGCTGGGTCATGAAGGGGTTAAATGATAAAGACAGATTGAAAATTATGATTTTCTGTGCATTAAATCAAAATTGTCCAGATATTGATATTCTTCAAAAATTAAGGATTGGTCGGAAAGAATGTACTTTTACATTCATGTCCATATTTGAAAGGTTGTACAAAACTCTCAGTAACAATGTCAAAACACAATCAATGATAAAAAGTTTTGTAAACAAATTTGGATTCCTAAGTTCTGTATCTCGTGTTATTGCGTCACAAAAAAATTATTTGAATGTGCGCAATTCCTTGATTTTGCTAGAAAATATGAGAATCGTGAAAGGAAAATAAATCAAACCAATTTTATAAAATCAGACAGAGTAAAATCTTTTCAACAGCCAGTGTCAAAATCTCCTAAACTGAGTCATCCCCGTAATCAAATCTATGACATACAAAGAAAATTAAATATTTGTTATAAACCTTACCGAATGATCCAAGAGTGCACAGAAAAAGCTTTACAGAAAGAGTTATAAAAATCAAAGTTCAGACCTCTCTGTAAAAAGACAAATGGTGAAAATTGACAAACAGAAACAGGTGACAACTCAAAGTGACATAATGAGCTGTAAACTGAAGACTCAGTTATCGGAGCTGCTCAAACAATCTTTTAAAAAAGCAATGATAAACAGAGCTTTTCAGGACATTTTTGACAAAAGAAATAAGATTTGGTTTAGGAATTGGCTAAAAATGTAATTATATTTTTTGTGTAAAAGTGTTATATAATATATTATTCAGTTATTTGTAATTATTTTATAAAATATAATTCTGTAGTTCCACAGTTTTTGTAGATATATATATATATATATATATTCATACAGTATATATAGTATACTTGTATAAGTAGAGATTGTATAACTGTATATTTATATGTATAGTGATATAATTAAAATAAACTACAGTCATAATATTTAGAATTACATTAAAGCCAATACATATATGTGTATAGGACATTTCAATTGTTTTGTTTCTGTATGAATATGATATTTAACCTTATCTTTTATTTTTCCTACTTTTGTATGTGGAATCTGAGGTGTGAACTTATATGTGTCACAGTCTGAGGGACAGATGAGGTTTGAGCAGCTGCATAGAGTGTAAATGTATGTGATGTATGAGAGGTTTCACAATTCATGATATGCTCGGAAAGAAAAAATGAAATAATACGAATCAGTTTAATTATTAGAATATTAAGATACATAACAAAATATTATCTATTTATAACATCAGACACAGTTTTGGTCAACAACCCCAGAGCCCTTCCTCCTAACTGCCCTGCCCTCCTCCAAAACCAACTTCTCCAGCATTACAGAAGATCGACTCTCCACCCTACTCTCAAGATCACATCTTACTACCTGTGCACTTGACCCGATCCCATCCCACTTCATCCCAAACCTCACCACAGTCTTCATCCCAACCCTAACCCATCTCATCAACCTATCACTAACAACTGGTGTTTTCCCCTCAAGCTTTAAACATGCCTCAATCACACCTATCCTCAAAAAGCCCTCTCTTGACCCATCTTCTATCTAGCTGTCGCCCTATATCACTTCTCCCCTATGCCTCAAAACTACTGGAACAACACGTCCATCTTGAACTTTCCTCCCACCTCTCTTCTTGCTCCCTCCTTGACCACCTACAATCTGGCTTCCGGCCACACCACTCCACTGAAACTGCCCTAAGGTCACCAATGACCTATTAACTGCCAAGGCCAAGCGACACTACTCTGTCCTCCTCCTCCTGGACCTGTCCTCTGCCTTTGACACAGTGGACCATTCCCTATTACTACAGACCCTCTCATCTCTTGGTATCACAGGCTTGGCCCTATCTTGGATCACGTCATACCTAACAGACCGGACATTCAGCGTCTCCCACTCACACACCACCTCCTCACCGCACCCTCTATCTGTCGGAGTCCCGCAAGGTTCAGTCCTATGGCCCCTGCTCTTCTCCATCTACACCTTCGGCCTCGGACAGCTCATAGAATCTCACGGCTTTGAATATCACCTCTATGCTGATGACACACATATCTACATCTCTGGACCAGATATCACCTCCCTACTAAACAGAATCCCTCAATGTCTGTCCGCTATTTCATCCTTTTTCTCCGCTAGATTCCTAAAACTTAATATGGACAAAACAGAATTCATCATCTTTCCCCCATCTCACGCGACCCCTCCAATGGACCTATCAATTAATGTAAACGACTGCCCACTCTCTCCAGTCCCATAAGCTTGCTGCCTCGGGGTTATCCTTGACACTGATCTCTCTTTTAAACCACATATCCAAGCCCTCTCCACCTCCTGCTGACTTCAACTCAAAAATATCTCACGGATCCATACATTCCTCAACCAAGAATCTGCAAAAACCCTAGTCCATGCCCTCATCATCTCCTGCCTCGACTACTGCAACCTCCTGCTCTGTGGCCTCCCCTCTAACACTCTCGCACCCCTCCAATCTATTCTAAACTCTGCTGCCCGACTAATCCACCTGTCCCCCCGCTATTTCCCGGCCTCTCCCCTCTGTCACTCCCTGCACTGGCTCCCCATTACACAAAGACTCCAGTTCAAAACCCTAATCATGACATACAAAGCCATCCACAACCTGTGTCCTCCATACATCTGTGACCTTATCTCCCGGTACCTACCTGCACACAACCTCCGATCCTCACAGGATCTCCTACTTTCCTCCCCTATCTCCTCTTCCCACAATCGCATACAAGATTTCTCCCACGCATCCCCCCTACTCTGGAACTCTCTACCACAACATATCAGACTCTCGCCTACCATGGAAACCTTCAAAAAGAACCTGAAGACCTACCTCTTCCGACAAGCCTACAACCTGCAGTAACCACCGATCCACCAAACCACTGCACGACCAGCTCTACCCTCGCCTACTGTATCCTCACCCATCCCTTGTAGATTGTGAGCCCTCGCGGGCAGGGTCCTCTCTCCTCCTGGACCAGTCGTGACTTGTATTGTCTAAGATTACTGTACTTGTATTTATTATGTATACCCCTCCTCACATGTAAAGCGCCATGGAATAAATGGTGCTATAATAATCTATTTAACATATTTTTCTATATTGCTTTAGTAATTATTTCTTGATTTAGTTAATTGTGGATAAGTGTAATCACACTTCAAAATGGTTTAAGAAAATCTACATTTAGATTAATTTTTTCCAAAGGATAATTTTATGATATTCAATGTTATTTTTTAATGGTTACATAGATGATACACATCTTCAGACAATTATATGGTATAAAGCGAATATAGAAGTTACATAAATAATTTATAAAATAATATTTTTAATTTTGGTTTTGATAAATGAATTATTTCGCAAAATAATATTTTTTCTTATTAAGGGGGAAATGTGTTTTTGATCCTGAATACATCATCACATTTCATCAATACCTTTTCTTCACACATTTTAAAGAATATAAAAAGGTACAATGGTAAAACTACTAGGGAAAATAACATTATACTGTGTTCCAAATTATTATGCAAAAATTGTTTAGGAGTGATAAGGTAAGAATTTTTTTGCTTGTCAGTTAAACTCATTGATGGTGATGTGTGTCAGGGCTCTTTATATCACTGTAAGCAATTGCAGACACCTGTGCTAATTAGTTTGGCAGGTGTGTCCAATGAAAGGCAAGACTACTTAAGAAGGCTGTCCCACATTATTAAGCAGCCTACATTTTCTACCAAAATGGGAAAGAAAAAGGATGTGTCGGCTGCTGAGAAGCAACAAATTGTGGAGTGTTTAGGTCAAGGCATGACTACAATCAACATTGCCAAGACACTTCATCGTGATCATCGCACAATCAAGAAGTATGTAGCTGATTCACAGTACACACGTGTGAGTGCTGATAAGGGAAAATTGAGGACTCTTTCCTACAGGCAATTACGTCAGGTTAAAAGAGCAACGGCAAAAAAGCCTTGTCATAGCAGCAGACAAGTTTTTGAAGCTGCTGGTGCCTCCAACGTCCCCCGAACAAGAAGATGCAGGGTCCTTCAGAGGTTTGCAGCTGTGCGTAAGCCATCCTGTCGACCTCCTCTATCCACTGCACACAAGCAGAAACGGCTCCAGTGGGCCAAACAATACATGAAGACTGACTTCAAAACTGTTTTGTTCACCGATGAGTGCCGTGCAACGCTCGATGGTCCAGATGAATGGAGTGGAGGATGGCTGGTTGATGGACACCCCATGCAAACATGGCTATGGCGCCAACAAGGAGGAGGTGGAGTAATGTTTTGGGCTGGAATCATGGGGAGAGAGATTGTCGGCCCCTTTAGGATCCCTGAAGGAGTAAAGATGAACTCCATAGTGTATGTTGAGTTTCTCAAACAGCACTTCCTGCCATGGTTCAAGAGGAAGAACCGTGCATTCCACAGCAAGATCATTTTCATGCATGATAATGCACCGTCTCATGCTGCACATAACACATCTGCATCTCTGGCTGCTATGGGCATAAAAGGGGACAAACTTATGGTGTGGCCCCCATGCTCCCCTGACCTCAACCCCATTGAGAACCTCTGGAGAATCATCAAAAGGAGTGTCTATGATGGCGGGAGGCAGTTCACATCTAAGCAACAGCTCTGGGAGGGTATTCTGTCCTCATGCAAAACAATTGAAGCAGAAACCATCCAAAACCTGACAAATTCAATGGATGAGAGAGTTCAGAAGCTCCTTTCCAACAAGGGGTCCTATGTGCAAATATAACATCACCTAGAATAAAGTTTTGAGTTGAAAACTGTTTGATTTCAGTTTGTAAGAACTGCTAATGCTTATAATTTCACAAATGACCATTTTTTTGTTCTTTATTAAAATGAAAAGGTAGAAAACTCTGCTGTGCATAATAATGTGGAACATGCATCTTGAGTGCAGTTTGAGTGTTTTATTTTTTTAAAAAATATACTGTTATCATAGGCAGTTTATAAAAACCTTTCAATTGTACTCTAATAGTTATTTGACTGGAAAATTACAATGATTGCAATTCATATAGGTAATTTGGGAAAATCTGAGAAAATATTATTTGCATAATAATTTGGAACACAGTGTAAGTATCATAAATAGTAATTTCTTTACACCAAGAAGGGGATTACATGCAAAGTTGCATAATTTGAATATTTTGGTAACACAAGGTTATGACAAATATGAAATCATCCAGATAATGGAAATATTAAGGGTATGTGTTACTGAGAACATAACTACTCTGCATTTGTCATAAACATATAGAGGCCTTATTTTCATTTTTATTTTTTTTCATTCTTAGTTTTTTATTCTTACTTTATTTCTATTTTTAATTCTTAATTTTTATTTTTTATCTCAAGAGAAAAATATATCAATATTTAATAAAGTAATGTCTAGTATGAGAATATTGCTGCATTAAATATAGTGAAGATATCGGTTCATTAAAAGAAAATATTTCAATTCTGAGTAAATACAATAATTCTTTCATTCATTCACTCATATTCACATTTTGGTTCATGGCTATACATTCTTACCTATTATTGGTCTAATAAATATATTCCATTAATAAGGTTTAGTAATAAAGATGGAAACACTTGTTACATAAAAAAAAATACATTGCCACCTATGGGTTGAAAAGGTAATTACACCTATGACATAAAAATGTTCTATCTCATGAAGAATATGGTTAATAATGCATTATCATTTATTATTGTTACACATACAAACATGAATTCCATATTACTATTCTGATAATAATTCTATGGATATTACTGATTGCTATGGTACGCTGTGATATTATAGGTTAGCGAAATCACCAGATTTGGTATAGAATAGGGAATGAAGACTTCAAGCAAGATATTGGAATTACGTTAATAAAGACTTTTCATATTTCTAAATTCAAGTAATTTTTAAAAAAGTTGCAAGAAGAAAAAGCCAAAATCCCAGAAGGTAAAAAGGCTATATGATGTCTGAGTAATAATAGACTGTGTCAATTACAATTCATTTAATCACTGACAACCACAACTGCAGTATCCACCACTGACAGCCACGATTGCAGTATTCACCACTGACAGCCACCATTGCAGTATCTAACCTGACAACCACGACTGCAGAGGACGATGATCCTATGATGCTAATATGAACTGTGTTATCACACTTTTATCACGTTCCAGTGGTTTCCTATCACCTATGAAGCTTCAATGAAAGCTGGTGAACAATAAGTTGTCAGGAAACTACAACCCTGACATGAGTCCTGTGCATTAGGACTACGGACTGGTTATGGATGCTATCTTTAGCAAGGAAGAGTCATTTTAACCCTTGTTGTGCTGACCAAAGACATCACACCTGTTCCAAGACCAGTGCGGATGGCATGGAGGATTCCAGAAATATCCAAGGCGAGCCAATGTAAGTCCAGGTCTTTAAAGGTGACACTGCACAGATATTAAAGCTTCATTTCATCTATGGACTTTGTTTCTTATCAACATTTGAATTTATGGACTTTGACACATGACACACGGCCTCCACAATATCTACATGTTATTTCAAAGGAACTATATAAAGACTGTGTTTTAAAAGAACCAAGAAGACTGAAGACATCAAAATGAAGACCAGATGACATCAGATGATCACTGGACCCGAGATGCTTCGATTTAGGTTTAGGGAAATATAATTATACATATTTTATATGAATATTGGTCACGGCTTACCATAACATGAATTCACATCATTATGTTATTGAGTGCATATAACAATATTCTTATTATTATGTATATTAAATTATTTTGCCAATGAAAAAAAGAAGACAGAAAATCTGATTGTCCTAAAAAGATGAACTTCTCTACTTTGAGGGTTCCAATTAATGTCTGTCACCCTCAAAAGGGGGAATTGTTAAATATTAATTATTGGTTATGGATTTATTCTTTATACACTCAATTCTGTACCGAGTACATTGACTTTCGCTGACATTTACATATGTTATTTCTGTATGGTAAAATGTCAACCTCATATATAGAGGCCATGTGCTCTGAGGGACGTATATATAACATGGCTACATGAAGGGAGGGGGGCTCTCTTCACTCTCTTCAGACAATCCAGGGATATTTTACTCTGACACTACGTTGAATGAACAGCTGTTATTTAAGTTATGTAACCACTGTTGTTCCAAAGATGCTCCTGACAGAGACAGACGCCATTTACAATTCAGGATCCAAGGAAAGAAGCGTACAAACTTTGCTATGGACAAATGAACACTCTCTTTGTAACTATTTCATCCATTTTATGCTTTTCTGCAATAATGTTTTTTGGTGGACAGTCCAATAAACCACTACATTTATTTATAAGAAACATTGTGACATTTACTTTAGATTATCGCATCTAGTAACAAGTCCTGGAAAAAATCTAATATATAAAGCTGAATGTATGTATATGTATGTGGGTATGTTTGTCCGGGATTGGAATCCGCACCGTCGCACTTACGGGCATGAAATTTTGCACGCCCGCACGTCTCGACCCCGAAAGCGTCCTAGGCTATGTTTTGAATCGAAATTTTAACCCCGCGCGTTCCAAATCGCCAAACAATTTTGGCCCTATCTACATAATGGGGAGAAAGCTGAATGCTTGTGTGTATGTCCGGCATAGGAATCTGCATTTACGGGCATGAAATTTTGCACACCCGCACGTCTCGACCCCGGGAGCGTCATAGGCTAGGTTTTGAGTCAAAATTTTAACCCGCGCATTCCAAATCGGCAAAAATTTTGGCCCGGGATAGGAATCTGCACCGTTGTACTTACGGGCATGAAATTTTGCATGCCCGCACATCTCAACCCCAGGAGCATCATAGGCTATGTGTTGAATGGAAATTTTAACCCCCGCACGTTCCAAATCGCCAAACAATTTTGGCCCTATCTACATAATGGGGAGAAAGCTGAATGCTTGTGTGTATGTCCGGCATAGGAATCTGCATTTACGGGCATGAAATTTTGCACACCCGCACGTCTCGACCCCGGGAGCGTCATAGGCTAGGTTTTGAGTCGAAATTTTAACCCCGCGCATTCCAAATCGGCAAATAATTTTGGCCCGGGATAGGAATCTGCACCGTTGTACTTATGGGCATGAAATTTTGCATGCCCGCACATCTCAACCCCAGGAGCATCATAGGCTATGTGTTGAATGGAAATTTTAACCCCCGCACGTTTTGGTGTGTGATTTTTTTTGTGCAGAATAAATTTTTGTTAACATAGTCTATTTTGTTACAGCTAACAGCAGTTATTAATTAACCTGGGCGAAGCCGGGTACTACAGCTAGTATATACTAAAATAAGTATTTTTAACAGGAACAGACCCAGAGATCATGAAGCAGGTGGTCCCGTGCAGCTGACCAGTGTCATAATGGACTGTGACATGGCCGGTGGTAGCTGCCCCATGATTGGCACAGCTCCTGAGGTAATGGGAAAGGACTGAGAGAAGCACGGGGTTCATAAGGAAAGTGGTCCCATGCAGCTGACCAGTGTCACAACAGACTGTGACATGGCCAGTGGTGCTGCCCCACAATTAGCACAGTTTCCAAGGTAAAAAGAGGCCAGAGAAGGTCTTATCACCAGCCCGCCCAGGGTGTGGGAAGGTATACCCTACAGCTGGACAGGGTGAGAGAAATGAGTGTCTGTCTGGAGGATGGGGAAAAGATACCCCTAGCTTGTCAGAGGGGTGGAAAAATTGTCCCGAGTCGGTCAGGGGTAAAAGCAGAGTCCACAATTGGTCAAAGTGGTGGGCAGGTGTATCCTACAGCCTCAGACAAATAGGAAAATGTTGCTGCCCCCCCGGGGAGACATCCTGTCTAGGTGCTGTCAACCGCGGCCGAGAACTCAGAACACAGGAAATGTCCTGACTTCTGGACTCTCATCATCAAGTGGGATAACAGGACCAGTGTCTGACCCAGAACAGGTCCCAGGGGTTCCTATAAGTTTGGGGCCTTAGCATCACATTTGGCTGCCCCTAGCCAGGAGTCGCAGACCTGTTGGAAGACGCTGAGTAACCTCACAGAGAAGCCTATCTCCGAATCCCCAATGGAAAGGGTATTATGGGATCTAGGAAGGGTGGGCCATAAGGTAGGCTTAAAGGGGGGAAATCTTTTTAATTTACCCCTATGCTACCTAAAAAAGGGGGGGGTGCCTTAGAAAAATATTAAAAATCCTGGAAGTCCTCATACCCTCCCTTTTTTCTTTCCTCTACTATTTGTCTGGGAGAAGGAGATAGCATAAAAATCCCTTTATAAAAAGGGCAGTGTACAGAGTGTGAGCTGAAAATTTAAATTATGCAAGGTTCATGTATGCAGGGACCCGTTATTGATGGCTAAATTTCGAAGTGTTTTCACTTGCTAAACTGATCGCTCTGCGATTGGTGTAGTAATTTCCCTGTTAATCCCTTTTATTTTATGTAACTGTTTTTGCTTATTTTTTGCTGCTCTTTTAAAATCTTTTGTTATTTTTAAAAAAAAAACTGCCTCCCTTTTGGGTGAAATATAAAATTTAATACACTTCAGAAAAATAAGGGAACCCCTCAAATAACATCCTAGTTTGAAAAATGAAAATATTCCATTGAATAATTTGTTTTTATTTAAATTGAAAATTTCTGACAACAAAAATCACACAAAACATCAATGGAAATAAAATTTAAACCAATGGAGGCCTGGATTTGGAGCACCCCCAAAAAATTAAAATGGAAAAGTAATGTCCTTAAAAAAGTCAAAATGAAGCTCAGTAAAGTATGTGGCCTCCATGCCCTTTTTTACCTCCCTACAACGCCTGGTCATGCTCCTGTTTGGGGGGGATGGGCTCCTGAGAGTCTTTTTGGACCCCGGGCTAAAGCATCTGTCAACTCCCCGGGCAGTCTATGGGCAAGTGCGTTGGTGGTGGAGCGAGACATGATGTCCCCGATGTGCTCAATCGGACTTAGGTCTGGGGAAGGGGGGGCCAGTCCCAACTTTAAGCCTTTTTGCAGGAATGCGACACACCCCCCACATGGGTTGGCTTTTTCCTGCTTTGGGGAACCCAGGGCCCCCCGACCACCCTTTTTTCACAAGGGGCGAGGATTATCTCGGTACCCAATGGCTTTAGGCTACCTCTGGCAGCAATGGGGGGCGTGCGGCCCCCCAAAGAAATGCCCCCCCACACCAGTGGCGAATTTGTCAATCTGGTGTTTTGTGGCAAAAACCCCAAACGTCCGCCGGTGTTGGGGTGGAGCACAAACCCCCCTCTGTGGAAATCGGGCATCAGACCATCCCCAAGAGTTTGGGGATCTAACAGTTTTTGCGACACATGCAATTGTGGCCAGCGGGGGTCATTTTTCAGGGCTCTGACAGGCTCCTCCTGTTCCT